>JAXCGZ010013488.1:0-91884 GCA_037179515.1 Halocaridina rubra | reverse complement strand
AGAGAGAGAGAGAGAGAGAGAGATATCTTTTATTAACTCTTGTTCATTCAACCAAAACTAAATTAATTACTGTAAAATTAATGGCTTAATGACAAATTCGTAATAATAATAATAATAATCTCCACAATCATCATCAAAGGAAAATTATTGTTGCCAATAATAATAATAATAATCTCCACAATTATCATCAAAGTAAACTTATTGTTGCCAATAACAATAATAATAATAATAATAATAAGATCTAAGAAGAAGTTTTGGAATAGATATCATGAAAGTAATGCAGAGGTATATGAAAATCCAGCAGAGACTTGGATATTCATTACACATTTTTCATAATCCTTTCACATCTGAAAGGTCATTATACTCTCCATCTCTGTTTCTCTTTAATTTATGTATTCTTCATGCCCAGGCCCAAAACAGGCAGTTTTATTTTATTATTTTTGGCCTGTCCTGGTGTCACAATCATTTATATATATATATATATTTTTTTTTTTTTTAATGGTGTTCCTACTTCGCGGAAATTCACCTATCGTGGCCGGTCCCGGAACCGAACCCCGCGATAAACGAGGGTTTACTGTAATTACAATTCTATAAATTATTTGTTGAGATTGTTACCACAAATATTATTACGCGGTAGAAGAGAAGGAGGATGTTGGAGAACGAACCTCTATCTGCAAACATTTTGGCGCTTCCATATCAGCTGATACACCCTCGCATGCAATTTTTCTGATGATATTATATCAAAAGTCTGTTTGCTGTTTGTTCTTAATGCTTTTTTTCAATTCTCTTCATGTTCGATCGCATTAAGCAGTAGAAGAGGAGGAAGATGCGGGAGAACGAGCCTCTATCTGCAAACGTTTTGGCGCTTCTGTATCAGCTGATACACCCTCGCACACTATTCCCATGACGATATTATATCGAGAGTTTGTTTGCTGTTTGTTCTTAATGCTTTTTTTCAATTCCCTTCATAATATTCGATCGCATTAAGCGGTAGAAGAGGAGGAGGATGCGGGAGACCGAACCTTTATCTGCAAGTGTTTTGGTGCTTCCGTATCAGCTGATGCTTATTCAGGCACAATATCTTACTCATAAAATATTTATTTACTCACCCTATTTGGGGTTTATCCAATTTTCAAGATTATAGATCATTATTAACATTCCTTGGTTCTAAACATGATTCTATCCATCGACCATGCTGCACGAAATCTTAACACAAATAAGATCAGTTGACAGAAAAAGAAAAGGTATACAATTCGTTCAAAGAAAACGTATATCGTACTGGACATGGGAAACTTAAACGAAATAAATATATTCTCTACACGCTATTTCCCTGACGATATTATATCGAAAAATTGCTTGCTGTTTGTTCTGAACACTTTTTTTTCAATCTTCATAATATCATGTCCATATAAATTTATGCTTGCATGCTGTTATTAATAAAGTAAAGGGTGGTTTGTTAACAGTGCAGGAAGGGTTTATACAGAAAAGGTAAAAATAAATGTAAAATACCCATAATAAATATGGTGCTCCTACTTCGCGATTTTTCACCTATCGCTGCGGGTCCCGGAACTGAACCCCCGTGATAAATGAGGGAGCACTGTATATATATATATATATATATATATATATATATATATATATATATATATATATATATATATATATATATATATATATATATATATATATATATATCAAATAAGCACATTACATATGTGAAAACATGAATCATTTTTTTTACCCCGACCGGGACTCGAACCTAGGACTTATGATCACTAAGTCAAGGCGCTACCACTACACCACAGAAGGTTAAAAGGAATCCAACCTTATAGCTTATATCTGCTATACTTAGGAATGAACGCATTCTAACTGAATGCCACTATGTTCATATTACAGATTCCCCAACCTCACTCGTGGCTTCATTTTAGCATTTAATTCAAATCCCAATCTCATTCGGGCCATGAAATTATCAAATAAGCACATTACATATGTGAAAACATGAATCATTTTTTACCCCGACCGGGACTCGAACCTAGGACTTATGATCACTAAGTCAAGGCGCTACCACTACACCACAGAAGGTTAAAAGGAATCCAACCTTATAGCTTATATCTGCTATACTTAGGAATGAACGCATTCTAACTGAATGCCACTATGTTCATATTACAGATTCCCCAACCTCACTCGTGGCTTCATTTTAGCATTTAATTCAAATCCCAATCTCATTCGGGCCATGAAATTATCAAATAAGCACATTACATATGTGAAAACATGAATCATTTTTTACCCCGACCGGGACTCGAACCTAGGACTTATGATCACTAAGTCAAGGCGCTACCACTACACCACAGAAGGTTAAAAGGAATCCAACCTTATAGCTTATATCTACTATACTTAGGAATGAACGCATTCTAACTGAATGCAACTATGTTCATATTACAGTTTCCCCAACCTCACTCGTGGCTTCATTTTAGCATTTATTTCAAATCCCAATCTCATTCGGGCCATGAAATTATCAAATAAGCACATTACATATGTGAAAACATGAATCATTTTTTACCCCGACCGGGACTCGAACCTAGGACTTATGATCACTAAGTCAAGGCGCTACCACTACACCACAGAAGGTTAAAAGGAATCCAACCTTATAGCTTATATCTGCTATACTTAGGAATGAACGCATTCTAACTGAATGCCACTATGTTCATATTACAGATTCCCCAACCTCACTCGTGGCTTCATTTTAGCATTTAATTCAAATCCCAATCTCATTCGGGCCATGAAATTATCAAATGATTCATGTTTTCACATATGTAATGTGCTTATTTGATAATTTCATGGCCCGAATGAGATTGGGATTTGAATTAAATGCTAAAATGAAGCCACGAGTGAGGTTGGGGAATCTGTAATATGAACATAGTGGCATTCAGTTAGAATGCGTTCATTCCTAAGTATAGCAGATATAAGCTATAAGGTTGGATTCCTTTTAACCTTCTGTGGTGTAGTGGTAGCGCCTTGACTTAGTGATCATAAGTCCTAGGTTCGAGTCCCGGTCGGGGTAAAAAATGATTCATGTTTTCACATATGTAATGTGCTTATTTGATAATTTCATGGCCCGAATGAGATTGGGATTTGAATTAAATGCTAAAATGAAGCCACGAGTGAGGTTGGGGAATCTGTAATATGAACATAGTGGCATTCAGTTAGAATGCGTTCATTCCTAAGTATAGCAGATATAAGCTATAAGGTTGGATTCCTTTTAACCTTCTGTGGTGTAGTGGTAGCGCCTTGACTTAGTGATCATAAGTCCTAGGTTCGAGTCCCGGTCGGGGTAAAAAATGATTCATGTTTTCACATATGTAATGTGCTTATTTGATAATTTCATGGCCCGAATGAGATTGGGATTTGAATTAAATGCTAAAATGAAGCCACGAGTGAGGTTGGGGAATCTGTAATATGAACATAGTGGCATTCAGTTAGAATGCGTTCATTCCTAAGTATAGCAGATATAAGCTATAAGGTTGGATTCCTTTTAACCTTCTGTGGTGTAGTGGTAGCGCCTTGACTTAGTGATCATAAGTCCTAGGTTCGAGTCCCGGTCGGGGTAAAAAATGATTCATGTTTTCACATATGTAATGTGCTTATTTGATAATTTCATGGCCCGAATGAGATTGGGATTTGAATTAAATGCTAAAATGAAGCCACGAGTGAGGTTGGGGAATCTGTAATATGAACATAGTGGCATTCAGTTAGAATGCGTTCATTCCTAAGTATAGCAGATATAAGCTATAAGGTTGGATTCCTTTTAACCTTCTGTGGTGTAGTGGTAGCGCCTTGACTTAGTGATCATAAGTCCTAGGTTCGAGTCCCGGTCGGGGTAAAAAATGATTCATGTTTTCACATATGTAATGTGCTTATTTGATAATTTCATGGCCCGAATGAGATTGGGAATTGAATTAAATGCTAAAATGAAGCCACGAGTGAGGTTGGGGAATCTGTAATATGAACATAGTGGCATTCAGTTAGAATGCGTTCATTCCTAAGTATAGCAGATATAAGCTATAAGGTTGGGTTCCTTTTAACCTTCTGTGGTGTAGTGGTAGCGCCTTGACTTAGTGATCATAAGTCCTAGGTTCGAGTCCCGGTCGGGGTAAAAAATGATTCATATATATATATATATATATATATATATATATATATATATATATATATATATATATATATATATATAAGTACAAACTGTTAGCATACAGCACTAAATAGTAAGGAAGCCCATCAGTAAAACAAAACTTATAAAACAATGCTATATTTCGGATACTAACTGGATCCCCTCTCAAGCACAACTCTTGTGCTTGAGAAGAGATCCAGTAAGGATCCGAAATGTAGCATTGTTTTATAAATTTTGTTTCACTGATGGGCTTCCGTACTATATATAGATACAGATATATATATATATATATATATATATATATATATATATATATATATATATATATATATATATATATATATATATATATATATATATATATATATATATATACACAGTGATCCACCGCTGAATCGCGTTTCTTCGTTCGCGTTTCCACTGTACCACGGTTTTTTGGGGGGGCAAAAATAATTGTAAAATACCTATGTACATGAGTATGTCATGTAATTACCACTTCATTCACTGTAATTTTATCTATCATTTTCATATAAATTTACATTGCATGCTGTTATTTATGAAGAAAAGGGTGGTTTGTTAACAGTACAGGGAGGGTTTATACGGTGTAAACATAAAAATAAATTAAAATATCTATCTACATATAGGCTGATCCTACTTCGCGGTTTTCCTGTCTCGCGCCGGGTCCTGGAACCGAACGACTGCAATAAGGGGGGATCACTGTGTGTATATATGTATATATATATATATATATATATATATATATATATATATATATATATATATATATATATATATATATATATATATATATATATATATATATATATATATAGTGTTCCTTTAATTATCGCGAAGGTTCAGTTCCGGGACCCGGCGCGAGACAGGAAATTCACGGCGTAGGATCAGCCTATATGTACATAGATATTTTAATTTATTTTTACGCTTACACTGTATAAACCCTCCCTGTACTGTTAACAAAACACCCTTTACTTCATAAATAACAGCATGCAAGCGTAAATTTATATGACATACTCATGTACATAGGTATTTTACAATTATTTTTATGTTTACTGTATAAACCCTCCATGCACTCTTAAAAAACCACCCTTTACTTTATAAATAACAGCATGCAACGTAAATTTATATGTACGTGATAGGTAAACTTACCTTATCTGTTATGGTTAATATTTTCCTTTGCCACTTAGGCTCACTACAAGAAGCCTTAGAAGATGAAGGATGCTTGGGAGGCATTGTAAAGGTTAAAATATGCGAGTAAAAAAATCATAAGCAAAACGTATTAATAAGCACAACGTGAACGGCGCACACGTGCGTTATACTGAACGAGTGAGGCGAGACAATAGAAGATGGTGGAAGCCTTTGTCCAAAACGCTGATAGCGGTATCGTATTTTACATGTTGCAATATTGTTAGTATTTATGTTTTTTACTATTTTTTTACTGTTTTATTACTCTTAGGCTAAGAAATACGTTTTTTTTATCAATAAAATCATGAAACTACTGGAAATTTTAATATATATGCTAACTCACGTAGGTGCGACCCCAATACATTGTACGCTATCGGACACTATCTCACGTAGTTGCGAGCCTTTGTCCAAAATGCTGATGCCGGTATCATATTTTACATGTTGCAATACTGTTAGCACTGTTAGCATTTATGGTTTTTACTACTTTTTACTGTTTTATTATTCTTAGGCTAACAAATACGTTTTTTTATCAGTAAAATCATGAAACTACTGGAAATTTTAATATACAGTGTTCCCTCCCCCTTATCGCGGTAGTTCGGTTCCGGGACCCGGCGCGAGACAGGAAAACCGCGAAGTAGGATCAGCCTTAAAAAAAAAAAATAAAATTTAAAAAAAAAAATAAATAAATAAAATTATATATATATATATATATATATATATATATATATATATATATATATATATATATATATATATATATATATATATATATATATATATATATATATATATATATATATATATATATATATATATTATTTTATAGATGATTATGACACCAGGACAGGCCAAAAATGATAAAATAAAGCGGCCTTTATCAGGCTGTAAAGAGAAACAGATGGAGAGTGTAATGACCTGTCAGATGTGAAGGGATTATAAAAGGTGTAATGAATATCCAGCTCTCTGCTTGGTTTACTATACCTCTGCATTACTTTCATGATGTCTATTCTAAAAATTCTCCTTAGATCTTATTATCATTATTATTATTATTATTATTATTATTATTATTATTATTATTGACAACAATAATTTTCCTTTGATGATGATTGGGGAGATTATTAGTATCATTATTATCATCATCATCATTATTATTATTATTATTATTATTATTATCATCATTATTATTATTATTACGAATTCGAAATTAAACCATTATTTTTACAATAAATAATGTAATTTTGGTTGAATGAACAAGAGTTACTTAAAGATTCTCTCTCTCTCTCTCCAACATTCTATTCTACCCAACCCCCCACACTCTTTTTGTCCCAGCCAACTAGGGAGGGGCACTTTACACAGTTATTAAAAGTAAATAAACCAACAGATGTACAAACAATGATGAGCCCTTAATAATAATAATAATAATAATGATGATGATGATAATAATCTCCACAATCATCATCAAAGGAAAATTATTGTTGCCAATGATGATGATAATAATAATAATAATAATAATAATATCTAAGCAGAATTATTGGAACATACATCATGAGAGTAATGCAGAGGTATATTAAAACCCAGCAGAGATCTAGATATTCATTACACATCTTGTAAAATCCCTTCACATCTGATAGGTCATTACACTCTCCATCTCTGTTTCTCTTTACAACCTGATAAAGTCTGTTTTATTTTATAATTTTTGGCCTGTCCTGGTGTCATAATCATCTTAAAAAAAAAAAAAAAAAAAGGCGATACAGTGAGAACGCGAACCAAGAAACGCGAATAACCGGGGGAACACTGTATATGCTAGCTTACGTAGGTGCGACCCCAATACATTGTACGCTATCGGACACTATCTCACGTAGTTGCGAGCCTTTGTCCAAAACGCTGATACCAGTATCGTATTTTACATGTTGCAATACTGTTAGTATTTATGTTTTTTACTATATTTTACTGTTTTATTATTCTTAGGCTAAGAAATAAGTTTTCTTACCAATAAAATCATGAAACTACTGGAAATATAAATATATATGCTAGCTCACGTAGCTGCGACCCCAATACATTGTACGCTATCGGACACTATTTCAAATGATGCAATACTGTGAGTGATACTGTATATCTAAATTTATGTTTTTTACTGTTTTTTACTGTTTTATTATTCGTAGGCTGGGAAATAATTTTTTTTTTATCAATTAGATAATGAAATATATTTTTTTTCAATAAGAAATGAAAATACTGAAATTTTTTTATTTTTTTTATTTTAATATTTTTGCATATACCCCCCCTAAAAAAAAAAATTGGCAAAAAAAATCGCGGTACAGTGAAAACACGAGCCAAGAAATGCGATCCAGGGAAGGATCACTGTATGTATATATATATATATATATATATATATATATATATATATATATATATATATATATATATATATATATATATATATATATAAATATATATATTACAGTTATCCCTCGTTTATCGCGAGGGTTAGGTTCCGGGACCCGTCGCCATAGGTGAATTTTCGCGAAGTAGGAACACTATTTTTTTTTTTTTTTTTTAGATTATTGTGACACCAGGATGAACCAAAAAATTATAAAATAAAACAGCCTTTATCAGGCTGTAAAGAGAAACAGATGGAGAGTATAATGACCTGTCAGATGTGAAGAATTATAAAAGATGTGTAATAAATATCCAGCTCTCTGCTGGGTTTTAATATACCTCTGCATTACTCTCATGATGTCTATTCCAAAAATTCTCCTTAGATCTTATCATTATTATTATTATTATTATCATTATTATTATTATTATTATTATTTTTAACAATAAGTTTCCTTTGATGATTCATTACACATCTTTTATAATCCCTTCACATCTGACAAGTCATTACACTCTCCATCTCTGTTTCTCTTTACAGCCTGATAAAGGCTGTTTAATTTTATCATTTTTTGGCCCATCCTGGTGTCATAATAATAATTTTTTTTTTTTTTTGACAAAAAAATCGTGATAGAGCGAGGGATTACTGTATATATATATATATATATATATATATATATATATATATATATATATATATATATATATATATATATATATATATATATATATATATATATATATATATATATATATATATATATTGCTTTCTTGTGTTAATTTTTTGTTTGTTTTTTATATGCTTTGTACCCATGAGAGCCAAAAAATTTAAGTAATATATTATCATTATATAGTGGTAAAAATGTATAGTTAAATTTATCAGACACTAATAAATTTAAGGTAAAATTCAAGTGTAACCGGGAGGTTTTTGATGACGCCATTACAGCTAAGCTATGTTTGAAAACGTACATGAAGTAGGCTTGCTGAAAACAAGATTATCGAGTATTATGGAGTGAGAGCCTTGTTATTTTGACTCAAGATTCGTGTAGCCTATAACATTGTATAAATATTTCTTACAGTCTCACACCATGTCTTAATCTATAAATAGCCTAGACTACTTCAGGTCTTGATAATTCCAATTTTTGGTGCCATTATTTCCTAGTCACTAGGCTAGGCTTTGAGCGATATTGTTAAAAGATTTTCTTATTTCTATAACTTTAGATCTAACTAGACTTGTTTAGTCTTAATAGATATAATCTCTGATGATTCATATATTTTGTTTATTATAAATGGAAATTCCACTTCTGATTTCTATTTTTTTTATATAGATTTTGGGGCATATTTCATAAATATTTTTCCTTGATTAGAGTATGTTTATTAAAATACTGTTTAATTTATATCTGTTATAAATTTAATGTTACTGATGATTAGTAAATACACCTCAGAAGATTAATTAATATCCCTAATTATAATTTATGTTCTTTTCTATAACTATTTCATAACTCTTGCACTACTTTATTATTTGTTCGTTTATTTAATCTTATAGCTATGTCTCATAAGTTATATCTATAACATCAGATCCTTATATATATATATACATATATATATATATATATATATATATATATATATATATATATATATATATATATATATATATATATATATATATATATATATATATATATACCTCTGCTTACGTTGTTTCAAGTTAAGTCGTTCTCAAATATACGTTGGTTTACAAAAAAAAAAATATGGAAAAATAAAAAAAAATAAAAAAATAAAGCTTACGTCATTATAATCAACTTTACGTCTGTCCGCTACAAATATTGGAATCATAATATCAATAGAAAACCATTAAAAGCACATGAAATCATGTTACTGTACAGTAAATAAAACCAAAAGCACATAAAATCAAGTTATTGTACAATAAATAAGAATAAAAGCATATAAAATCTTATTAAAATATGTACAGTAGTTCCAATATCTACCGTTAGGCATCGTCAATATGAGTTACATGTTTAAATTTATGTTTTTTACTGTTTTTTTACAGTTTTATTATTCTTAGGCTAGGAAATACTTTTTTTTATCAAAAAAATAATGAAAATACTATAAATTCTAATATGTACTCTCTCACGTAGGTGCGTCCCTTTTTGTTTTCCGAAACGCCGATATCGGTATCGTATTTCACATGGTGCAATACTGTGAGTTACATGTTTAATTTGTTTTTTACTATTTTTTACTGTTTTATAATTCTTAGGTTAGGAAGTACCTTTTTATTATCAATAAAATAATGAAAGTACTGGAACTTTTAATATGTACTATCTCACGTAGGTGTGACCCTTTGCGTTTTCCGAAATGCCGATACCGGTATCGTATTTTCTATGGCGCAGAGTTACGTGTTTAAATTTATATCTATTACTATTTTTTACTGTTTTATTATTCTTAGGCTAGGAAATGTTTTTTTTTATTAATAAAATAATGAAAATACTAGAAATTTTAATATGTACTATCTCACGTAGGTGCAACCCTTTTCGTTTTGCGAAACGCTGATACCGGTATCGTACTTTACATGGTGCAATACGGTGAGTTAATGTTTAAATTTTTTTTTACTACCTATTTTTTACTGTTTTATAATTCTTAGGTTAGGAAGTACCTTTTTTTATCAATACAATAATGAAAGTATTGGAAATTTTAATATGTACTATCTCATGTAGGTGTGACCCTTTGTGTTTTCCGAAACGCCGATACCGGTATCGTATTTTCTATGGTGCAGAGTTACGTGTTTAAATTTATGTTTTTTGCTCTTGCCGCTCATTGCTGGTTAGGGACAGTCAACTAAGTTCGTTTCAGGGCCTAGCATTCACCATGCGGCCAACCACTTGCCATACATTACAAATTCATTTCTCTCATTAAATAATAATTTTTAGTTTTCAAACCTATGCCCGAAAGATAACTGCATGGAATAATGAAAGATGATCTCGGTCTCATTTCCGATTGGCTCTGGGGACCGAGATAATGATTAGAAGAGACTGTCGGGGGCATCCGTACTAGGACGCGAGAGGTGAAATTCTATGACCGTCGTAGGACGAACAACAGCGAAAGCATTTGCCAAGAATGTCTTCATTGATAGGTTAGTTTTACTCAACTCATTCCAGGCTTGGATGTGGAGCTTGGCCGCGAAAGCATGTGCCAAGAATGCTGCATTGATCAAGTGTCCTGTGGGGTGGGCACATTATCAAAGAATAGCCTCACCGTATTCCCTGCGTGTCGTAAAAGGCGACTAAAAGTGGACGGGGCGGGGGGACTAGGAATCCCCCCCCCTTGTACCAACCTCCTGTGAGGCATCAAAGAAGAGGGAGAGTAGAGGGGAGTATAACTGCTCCCCAAACTGTTTCTTTTTTTATGTCGGCTACCCCCACTTTTAAAGGGGAAACAGCCACGGTATATGTATATGTATGTACTATTTTTTACTGTTTTATTATTCTTATTCCGGGAAATACTTTTATTTTTATTAATAAAATAATGAAAAAAAAATTATCAATAAAATAATGAAAATACTGAAAATTTGACTATTTCCACATATCGTGGGTTCTCGCATATACCCAGATAAAAAAACTCGCCAAAAACAACCGCGATGTAAAGCACCAAGGTAAATTTAAAATAAATTAAGTTTTTTTTTATTATTATTATTATTGCAAAATAATAATTTCTGTATTTGTATTTAACCTTAAAAAAGGCTTTTATTTTATCATGTCATAGCAAACCACATTCATAAATAAAGCATCCGCGATGTACGGTAAACATCACCAACTTGTATTCGTAAATTTAATTACCTGTACTTTTTTTCTGTACTATGCAGTATTAAAGTACATAATTTGTTTGTTTGTAAACTTAAAATAGATTCTTATTAACCATATATTATTGAAAATTGCATTCATGAATAAAGTACAGAACTAGGAATGGTTATTTTCGATTTAGCCTAGACAAGTAAATATGGAGTAGCCTAGCCTAGCCTAGCCTACAGACAAGCTAATTCGATTTAAGTCGTTTTTTGACTTCAGTCATCTCTCCTGGAACCAATTAACAACGTTGGATGAGGTATACCTGTATGTATATATATATATATATATATATATATATATATATATATATATATATATATATATATATATATATATATATATATATGCTGTATACAAAGATGTATAGAAATTTATGTCTTGCTCTTTATTTGATTTTGAATATGCCATTTGTTACAAATATTGTATTGCTAAGATGATTATTTCTTTAGTATATGAAATGTTAGATTATAACTGCTATGTTTACTTATATATTTGTTTTTATTTACAGGTTGGACCTTTCTTTCTTTCGTTCATTCGTCTATTCACTTGTTCACTTTCTAAATAAACCATTAAGAAACGAGTCACAGAAATCTGGTTTTTACTGCTCTATGAACCTGGAAGATAAAACAGAAAGTAACACAAGAAGTCTGTAGTACATACCTATTGATTAATATACCTACTTACACAGGAGGTGTAAAAGTCCAAAGTTTTCGCATCTTTGACATTCCTGAAGTATAAGGCGAGCACAGAACAGACCAGAGATTTAATAACTGAGGCAGCAAAAGGAGAAGAAATCCCTTTGAAGGACGTCGCTGGTGAAAAGGATGGACCTGTAGCTGATGCCAAAAGGAAACGAGGCTGGGCCAAGGGAGCTCTTACCAGACAGATGACTGCTATCGAAAAGTTAGCTGCTGATGCCAAGAACCTTCTTCAAGTTAAGGAGAAGATGGATGTTTACTCAGAGTATGTAACTGTATTTGAAACAGTTCACCTTGAGCTTTTGAGTTATTGCATGACGAAGATCAGATTGAAGAGGCCAAAGTACCTAAAATGGAGGTTATGACTCGGCATATGGATTTTCAAGACGCCTTATTTACCTGGATAGCTTTACAGGAAGAGAAAGCTTGTGACAAGAGCCAAGATTATAATGAGATTTCGGATGATGATATACCAGAAAATGCTGTGCCAGAGAAACAGTTATCATTCAAAGAAATTATAGATAGTTGACTGGAAGCAAAGAACAAGGAATTAAGAGAAGAAATTAAAGAATTATCAAGAGCACAACAGCTCGAAATGCAGAACCAACAGCAATCATTGCAGAAGGAAAAACAAATATTTGAATCAAAAAGGGTAAAATTGGAGAGTGAACTGATGCTCAGGAGGGAAAAACAGAGATTGATGGAGGAACTCAACAAGTTGAAGGAAGAAGTTAATTCTGATGAAACTTCAGAACACCAGCTGCAAACTGAAGGGTTTGGTCCCATCACACATGTAACCATACCTATGAATACACCGGGATGCCCAAAAGTGACCAGTGAAATCCCCAAGTTTTGAAAGTACAGTGATCCTTCACTGGATCGCGTTTCTTGGCTCGCGTTTTCACTGTACCACGTTTTTTTTTTGGCAAATTATCTTTTTTTTTGGGGGGGGGGGTATATGCAAAAATATTAAAATATTAAAAAAATAAAAATTCTCAGTATTTTCATTTTTTTTATTGAAAAAACATATTTCATTATCTAATTGATAAAATTTTTTTTATTTCCCAGCCTATGAATGATAAAACTAAAAAATAGTAAAAAACATAAATTTAGATATACACCTTGTTCCTTATATACGCGATTTTTTTATATGCGAAATTGCAATAACGCCCCTCAAAAATAATAGTAAAAAAACTCGGAATTCGCGAATAACCCCCCCCTTTTATATATATATATATATATATATATATATATATATATATATATATATATATATATATATATATATATATATATATATATATATATATATATATATATATATATATAATAAGAGATTATTGTGACAACAGGATGGACCAAAAAATGATAAACTAAAACAGCCTTTATCAGGCTGTAAAGAGAAACAGATGGAGAGTGTAATGACCTGTCAGATGTGAAGGGATTATAAAGAATGTGTAATGAATATCCAGCTCTCTGCTGGGTTTTAATATACCTCTGCATTACTCTCATGATGTCTATTCCAAAAATTCTCCTTAGATCTTATTATTATTATTTTTATTATTTTTAACAATAATTTTCCTTTGATGATGATTGTGGAGATTATTATTATCATTATTATTATTAATATTAATATTATTATTAATATCATTATTATTACGAATTTGTAATTATACCATTATTTTTACAATAAATAATGTAGTTTTGGTTGAATGAGCAAGAGTTAATTAAAGATCTCTCTCTCTCGTTTCATTTCACTTACATTATATAGAATATATTTATATTAAAAGGAGAATAGTCTTACAAACAACGCATACCTCAGTTACTTTACAAGCTGATGAGTCGTTTGGGGCAGCAAATGATAAATATAATAATGCACTTTTAATAAAAATGTTAATGAGTTAAAAGACCGTTAAATTAATTTCCTTTCCACGAATCCTTTGTAATGTTTCTCTTAAACAGGAATTAGGCAGAAATTTTTCATCTTATTATGTAAATACAATTATTGCTTTAGTCTTAATCATGTTCATTACAGTGCTCATTTTAAAGGTAATAAACCTAAGTTTTAATTAGTTTTTTGTAAAGAAATATGAGAGAGAAAGAGAGAGAGAGAGAGAGAGTAATTGGATACATTTTATTAACAAATTTGTCATTCAGAAACCAGATACAAATTTGAAAATGGAAGGAGGATGCAAAACACGTTCCATTTTTTAATGATATTTTCAGCATGTCTAACCTATTCTATTCTACTCTACTTATTTATTCTATTTTTCTTTTTATGATTTTTCTAATAAGCACTAACCTATTCATACCCACCCTACCTCTGTCATATGTCTATCTAATCTACATTTAAAGGTGTCTAAGGTATTGGCATTTATTATCCTACTAGGAATACTCTACGGCATTACCAAGCCAATTTTCACCAATTTCCCATCTGAACCTAAATTTATTAAGATTAAATCCATTACCCATTACAAGTTCTGGTTTGATCATGAATTATTAAAACTTTATTAATATCACCCTTGTTAATCCCTTTAAACCATTTATACACCTCAATCATATCCCCCCTAACTCTGTGCCTCTCTAGAAAATGTAGATTAAGTTTTTTTAATCTGTCATATGGTAGATTTAGGAATTGCATAAATAATTTTTTTTGTTTCGTTTTTTAGTCTTGCTTTGGTTATTTATAATTATTATTTTATCTTTATATACATTTGCAGATAGAGGCTCGTTCTCCTGCATCCTCCTCCTCTTCTACCACATAAGTTACTTGCTCACTGCCACCATGCATGTCCCAGTGTACTGTATGACTGTTGCCCACTGCATAATAAAGTATAGTAATGTATGTTAATTTCTAGCTGTAAAGTGAATATGAATATCCTTGTATACTCTTAAAAATAGATACAGGGCTTTCTGCTTTGCTATGTAGTAAAAAAATATGTTTTTTACTTATCTTTTATCTTTGGCATGGTGTGTCTATGTAAGGTTTGGAACGTATCTATGCCCTTTATCATTGTTTCCTATGGAAAATAACTCGTTTTTTCATGTGATTTTCCATTTACCCGACACTTCTGAGAACCTATCTAGGTGTTATTTTGAGAACAAGGTGTACGTACGTACAGTATAACTCACAGTATTGCATTATGCGAAATAGTGTCCAATAGCGTACAATGTATTGGGGTCGCAGCTACGTGAGCTAGCATATATATTTATATTTCCAGTAGTTTCATGATTTTATTGATAAAAAAACGTATTTCTTAGCCTAAGAATAATAAAACAGTAAAAAATATAAATACTAATAGTATTGCAGCATGTAAAATACGATACCGCTATCAGCGTTTCGGACAAAGGCTCGTTCAGTCTAACTCACGTGTGCGCCGTTCACGCTGTGCTTATTAATACGTGTTGCTTGTGATTATTTTACTCGCATATTTTAACCTTTGCAATGCCTCCCAAGTATCCTTCATCTTCTAAGGCTTCTTGTAGTGAGCCTAAGCAGCAAAGGAAAATGTTAATCATAACAGATAAGGTAAGTTTACCTATCACGTACATATAAATTTACGTTGCATGCTGTTATTTATAAAGTAAAGGGTGGTTTTTTAACAATGCAGGGAGTGTTTATACAGTAAACGTAAAAATAATTGTAAAATACCTATGTACATGAGTATGTCATATAAATTTACACTTGCATGCTGTTATTTATGAAGTAAAGGGTGGTTTGTTAACAGTATAGGGAGGGTTTATACAGTGTAAACGTAAAAATAAATTAAAATATCTATGTACATATAGGCTGATCCTACTCCGCGATTTTCCTGTCTTGCGCCGGGTCCCGGAACTGAACCCTCGCGATAATGGAAGGAACACTGTACACCTAGGAACACTTGAAAAAAACCCTCAAGAGTATTAGCGGATCCCTATAATGTTGAAAAAGAAGATTCAGAAAAGAAAACTGCATTTATATTAGTAGATGCCTTAATCCAGGTGTTGGATCTGTCACGAACACAGCAACAGTCTATAGTAAAATCTCTGCAAGTACCTAGAGGATAAATTCATCCATTTACTGGTGATGCTTTGGAGCATTGGCCATTCATAAGGTCATTTAAAGATACCATAAGGTGTTTGTCAATCCCAGCAGCTCAAAAACTGACATGCTTAGGAAAGTACTGTAAGGGAAAGGCAGCTCTTGCACTGAAAAGTACTTATTATAAAAGTCCTGAAAAAGGCTATATAAGAGCTTTAGAAATTTTGGAAACTCTTATAATATTACATGTGAATGGGTAAGAAAAGTTACCAATACAACAGATATGAAAGGATCAGCTGATCTCAGAGAGTATGCTGATGAGCTCACTTGCTGTCTTGAGTCCCTTAACCCTAGAATGCCTTCGGTGGGTGAATTTTACCCATCGGTTTGTAAAACACCTCATTACTCCGGTATAATAACTGCGTCGCAGCTGTCCTTCCATATACCCTCAGCCCACACTAGCCCCTAGAAGGAGGAGGTAGTTCAGTGTATCTGTCCTGCATCTTTCTGTATAGCCCAGTATCCCTGGAGACCATAGATTTTAAGTTTTAGCATTAAGCTGAATGTGTCAAAGAATTATTTGTTTTTTATATTCTTTTTTTTAGAAATTCATATTAATTCTATTTCTCCAAGTTTAATTTTTTTTGTCATATTACAAGCCAGAAATAGAGTTATTTTTTTATTAATGTTTTACCAAATTTAATAAAAGTTGAGTGCAAATATTTTTTTATTAATTTCCTAAAAATGGGTAAAATTCACCCAGCAAAAGCAATGGTGTTACTGCTACACACAAAAGCATTCTAGGGTTAAGGAAATGAACTCTATCAGTCAGCTAGCAAGTGGAGACAATATGCTTAAGATAGTGGAAAAATTATGTTATTATCTGCAGACAAGATGGGTAAAAGTTAATCATGAGATTCACTCCAAGTATAGAAGTGAACCAGAAATTACAAAACTTGTGAAGTTCATTTGTGAAGTTGCTGACGAGGCTTCAGATCCAGTCTTTGGAAAAGTGGTTAGTAAGGATCAGAAGAAGGAAAAATGTAAGCATCAGATGAACAGAGCTCTGAAGAGACGGGCTGAAAGTTTTGCTGTCAATACTTCTGTAACTGAGGATACATCTAGACCAGAGAGTGGGAAGTGGACAGGAGGTGAGTGTCCTTGTTGTGGACAAAAACATTATGTAATATCTTGTTCACAATTTAAGGCCATGAAAGTAAAGGACCGTTGGAATCTTGTAAAATCTAATGGTCTGTGTGTGAATTGTTTTTCTCATGGACACATTGCTAAAGATTGTTTACAAAAATTTATCTGATATGTTGAAGGCTGTGGAAGGAAACACAGCAAGTATCTTCATCTCCCAAGTTAGAAAGCAGATGATATTGCTAATATACAGGAGGCATCAACACACACTCCTACATTAGAATCACGGATGCCAGTAGCAGCAACACAGTTTACTAACTACACACCACTGAATACTTTTATGAATCCCAGAGTGAGTAACTTCGCCTGCCGACAAGGTGGTAGGCTTGCTCTTCCTATAGTGCCAGCAAAAGTCAGATGTTTGGATACGAATATTGTTGTTGATACATATGCACTGTTGGACCCAGGAACAAATACTACATATTGCACAGGATTATGTGAAAAGTTAGGAACCAGAGGTGTGACTCGTCAGTTGGAACTCACTACTATTGCTCAGACAAGAATGCCTATGAATTTTACTGTTATTACTCTTCTTGTATCTGATCTTGATGATATACATGAACCTTTTTGTATATAAGAAGTAGCTGTTAGGCCAATATTGAATTTAGACATGTCAGGCTTGTCAAGTCAACTTGATATTGAAAGGTGGTCACACCTAAAGAACCTAAGGTTACCTGAGATGGAGGTAGATCAGGTTCACCTTCTAGTAGGGCAAGAATGTGCTGATCTCTTGTTACCTGTTGAAGTAAAAAAGAGACAACCAGGTGAGCCATTTGCCATTCATACACCATTAGGCTGGGCCATTAACAGTCCTATTGACCCTTTTAAGCCCACAGTGAGATCTTCTCATTTTGTACACACTACTTCAATGATGGAGAAGGACGTGTTTAAGTTATGAGACCTGGAAGGAGTCAACTGTGAAACACCACATAAGTCTCAGTGACTTAAAAGTTTTAGAAGTCTGGGATAAGAACCAGTCTTTAATAAATGGTAGCTATGCATTGAATAATCCTTTTAAGGCAGAAGACCTTGCCTACCTGACAACCCTGCTATGGCTGAACGACGCTCACAGATATTGGTAGAGCGATTGGATAAAGATAGGAATCTGAAAGAAAGGTACACAGAGGAAATTCATGAACTTTTAGAAAAAGGTCATGCTAAATTGGTGCCACTGGAAGACAGGAGCAGAGCTGATGGGAATGTATGGTACTTGCCACATCAGCCAGTACACAATCCTAAGAAACCTGATAAGAATAGAATTGTATTATTGTGCTGCAAAGTTTGGAAAGTCATTACTCAATGACCATGCATGGCAAGGACCTGTCCTGCCAAATAAGTTAATAGGAGTCTTATTGAGATTTAGACAGGGAGCTATTGCTTCATAGCTGACACTGAGGCAATGCTTTTGCAAGTGAGAGTTCCTCTAGAGGATCGAGATGTGCTGCGTTTCCTGTGGTTTCAGAGAGATGATACAGATGGTAAGGCTATGACATACCGCATGGCTTCACACCTTTTTGGAGGGGTTTGGAGTCCTGGCTGTGCAAACTATGCACTTCAGCAAGTAACCAGAGAATTTAAGGAAGAATTTCCTCAGGCCATGTTGGACACTATTCTTCATAATTTTTAAGTGGAAGACTGCTTGAAATCTGTGAAGACATTGGAGACTGCAGTCCTTCTCACAAGTCAATTGATGCAGCTTTTGGCCAAGAGAGGTTTTTGTCTTACAAAGTTTGTTTCTAACTCACCAGAATTAATGACCAGTATACCTAGAGACAGATGGGTAAAATCATTCTCCACCCTGGATGTCAGCATGGAAAAGCCGCCCACAGAGCGTGCACTTGGAATGCTGTGGGACAGTGAGTCTGACAGTTTCAGGTTTGACATGCAGGTAAGAAATAAACCAAGAACAAAAAGAGGAGTACTTAGCACACTCAGCACAGTGTATGATCCCTTAGGATATGTGAGTCCATTTGTGCTACAGGCAAGAAGGCTATTCCAGCAATTGTGCAGGCTGCAAAATGGATGGGATGAGTCCTTGCCAAGGGACTTGGAGGAACAATGGGGCCGGTGGCCGCATAACTTGCCTATTATTGGGGAGTTCAGGATTCCTCGATGTGTTGTACCAAAGGACAACTTGTAAGGACAGCCCAGTTACATCATTTTTGTGATGCTTCAGAGTATGGTTATGGGGCTGTTTCATATTTATTGACTGTCTTTGAGGATCAAACTATCTCTGTTTATCTCATGATGGCAAAGTCTAGACTTGCACATATAGGGGGTTCCACCATTCCAGGTTTAGAGGTGGCTGGAGCACTAGAAGCAGTTAGATTAGACAAACGTCTTCAAGAAGAGTTGGAAATACTATTAAAAGAATCTGTTTTTTGGACAGATAGAACTATTGTGTTATGGTATTTACAGAGTACAGCAAAGAGGTTTCAAACTTACAATGCCAATAGAGTGGCAAAGATTTTGGATCATACCACATCAACACAGTGGAGATATATATCCACTACTGAGAATGAGATGATGCATCCAGAGGGATGACGGCATGTGAACTTGTTAGTGAACCTAGTGTTCTATATCAAAATAGAAGTAACTGGCCCAGGCAACCTTCATTTAAATGTGAAATCTTAGAAAGGATGGCTGAAATAAAGCCATCTCCAGTAGTGTATGCCATTAAGACTCAAAATGATCATACAGGTAGATTCCTGAGTTATTACTCCTCAAGGAATAGACTGAAGAAAGTGGTTGCTTGGTTTCAAAGACTATGTCAAATACTTAGAAAGAAACCATATCAAATGGGACCACTAGTAGCAGATGAGATGAGAATTGCTGAAGAAGCTATCATCAGATATACCCAGAATACACTTTTAGATGAAAGGAAGATTAGTAAATTGAATCCCAAGAAGTCAACCTCAGGTCTTTTGTTGGTGGGAGGAAGACTAACAAAATTAAGAGAAGAGGATTGCACTATGCATCAGTTTATATTGCCAAGTGATCACCCAATCTCAAAGCTCATCATAGAGGATTAAAACAGGAGGGCAGGACATGCCGGAGTAGAGCATGTACTGGCAGACACCAGTAGGCAATGTTGGAAAATTAAAGGAAGGAAACTAGTAAAGAAGATAGAGCACCAGTGTATTATCTGTAGGAAGCTGATAGGTAAAACAGAAATCCAGCAGATGGCCAATTTACCAGAAGCTAGGGTTACCCCATATGAACCCCCTTTACCAGAGTGGGAGTGGATTACTTTGGTCCATTCATTGTTAAAAAAAGCATGCCCAGAGGTAAAGAGGTATGGTTGCATCTTTACTTGCCTCGCTATCCGAGCTATACATATTGAAGTGGTGCATTCTCTTGACACAGATAGCTTCATCAGTGCACTGGAGAGATTCATGGCCAGAAGGGGAGCACCAAAGGAAATTTGGTCTGATAATGGCACTAATTTTATGGGAGCTCAGCATGAATGGCATTGTGCCATTTAGGATTGGAGCCAGAATCACAACCATGAGCATCTGTTGAAAGGGGAGGTCACTTGGAAGTTAAAACCTCACAGAGCCTCTCACATGGGTGGCATCTGGGAGAGGCAAATTAGAACCATAAGATCTGTGTTGGCAGGGGTGATGAAACAGCAAGTCATGGATGACGAAACCTTTGCAACTTTGCTGACCATTGTTGAGGGTATTATAAATGGTAGGCCTATCACCAAGTTATCTGATGATCCTAGAGATGAAAGACCTTTGACAAACCATCACCTGCTGATGCTGAGAGGAGGTCCTTTGTTACCCCTTGGGAAGTTTGATCAAAAGGATGCATATCGGCACCGATGGAAACAGGCACAACATATAGCAGATGTATTCTGGCATAGGTGGTTACGGGAGTACCTAACCACCTTACAAGAGTGCAAAGAATGAATGAAAACACATCCTAATCTTATGATAGGAGACTTAAGTGCTTCTGAAGCAAGACAATGTTCCTAGAAATCAATGGCCACTAGCACTAATGACTGGGGCACATAAGAGTGTGGGGTGGAGCATTGTGTAGATGTGAGAACAGCAACAAGTACGTATGAGAGGCCCATTACTAAAATTTGTGTGCTAGAAAGTGCCATCATGGATGAAAATTAGAAATAGAGGTGTATTATATAATCATATATGTATTTTTTGTAATTAATTTGTCCAATTCTTTTGTAATCCGTATTACTCAAGTTATATTGCAATCTATACTTTGGATATGTATGGTTTTGTAATTTGATGCTGAACTTTGCAACCCAGTTGTTACATACTGTATAATGCACTATCCCAGTAAGTGCATTTGGGCTGGAATGTAACACCTGGTAACATTTAAGAAATTTTAATTTGGCACTCCTCTATATTGTGCAGGTTGCCATCTGGTGACAGCAAAAGAAGCAAAATAAAGCGGTTGGAATTGCAAACAGATGTCCCATGTATAGTTTTCTTGTGTTATATTTGAATGTTTATTTTTATATGTATTGTACCCATGAGAGCCAGAAAATGTAAGTAATATATTATCATTATACAGTGGTAAAAATGTATAGTTAAATTTATCAGACAATAATAATTTTAAGGTAAAATTCAAGTGTAAACGGTAGGTTTTTGATAACGCCGTTACCAGTAGGCTATGTTTGAAAATATATATGAAGTAGGCTTGCTGAAAACAAGATTAGCGAATATTATGGAGTGACAGCCTTGTTATTTTGTGTAGCCTATTATATTGTATAAATATTTCTCATAGTCTCACACCATGTCTCAGGCTATAAATAGCCTTGGCTACTTCAGGTCTTGATAATTCCATTTTTTGGTGCCATTATTTCCTAGTCACTAGGCTAGGCTTTGAGTGATATTGTTAAAGAATTTTTATTTCTATAACTATAGGCTAGGTTAGTCTTAATAGATATATCTTTGATGATTAATATATTTTATTTACTTAAAATGAAAATTCCATTTCTGATTTCTATTTCTTTTATAAATATTTTGGGCCATATTTCATAAATATTTTTCCTTGATTAAAGTATGTTTATTAAAATACTGCTTAATTTGTATTTGTCATTAATTTAATGTTACTGATGATTAGATAATATACCTCAGAAGATGAATTAATATTCCTAATTATAATTTATGTTCTTTTCTATAACTATTACATAACTCTTGCACTACTTTATATTTGTTTATTTAATCTTATATTTATGTCTCATAAGCTATATGTATAACATCAGGTACTTTATATATATATATATATATATATATATATATATATATATATATATATATATATATATATATATATATATATATATATATATATATATATATATATATATATATATATATATATATATATATATATATATATATATATATATATATATATATATATATATATGCTGTATACAAAGATGTATCGAATTTTGTGTCTTGCTCTTTATTTGATTTTGAATATGCCATTTGTTACAAATATTGTGTTGCTATAATGATTATTTCTTTTGTATATGAAATGTTAATTTATAACTTCTATGTTTACTTATATATTTGCTTTTATTTACAGATTCATTCTGTGGTGTAGTTGGTAGCGCCTTGACTTAGTAATTATAAGTCCTAGGTTGAAGGCCCAGTCGGGGTAAAAAAATTATTCATGTTTTCACATATGTAATGTGCTTATTTGATTATTGTTGGCCCCGAATGAGATTGGGAGTTGAATTAAATGAGAAAATGAAGCCACGAGTGAGGTTGGGGAATCTGTAATATGAACATGGTGGCATTCAGCTAGAATGCATTCATTCCTAAGTATAGCAGATATAAGCTATAAGGTTGGATTCCTTTTAACCATTTGGGGTGTAGCTGGTAGCGCCTTGACTTAGTAATTATAAGTCCAAGGTTCAAGTCCCGGTCGGGGTAAAAAAATAAATCATGTTTTCACATATGTAAAGTGCTTATTTGATTATTGTTGGTCACGAATGAGATTGGGGGTTGAATTAAATGCAAAAATGAAGCCACGAGTGAGGTTGGTGAATCTGTAATATGAACAGTGGCATTCAGATAGAATGCGTTCATTCCTAAGTATAGCAGATATAAGCTATAATGTTGGATTCCTTTTAACCTTCTGGGGTGTAGTTGCTAGCGCCTTGACTTAGTAATTATAATTTCTAGGTTTAAGTCCCGGTCGGGGTAAAAAAATGATTCATATATATATATATATATATAATATATATATATATATATATATATATATATATATATATATATATATATATATATATATATATATATATATATATATATATATATATATATATATATATTATATATATATATATATATATATATATATATATATATATGAGTGAGATGTAATCCTCCTCGTGACCAAGACAAAGCTCACATCTATTAATCTTTATTTCATTCAGTGGTAATGCTTACATCTTTCTTCATATCACAAATATGCTACCAATCTCCCCCTACACATACTACAACCTTTCACATTTAGACCCAGTTATTAGGGTTCAGGTTGGAGCTTTCCCGACAGAGCCCCTTGACTCTTTGCTGCAAGAAAATTAAGTAAGATTCCAATTCCCTTCACTATGACTCCATATAGTAGACTTTTATAACATGCAGAGGAAGACTTTGGTGGTACTCTCGTACCTGCCCCATGAAAAAAGAAAAAAATTCATAGAGAAATAAAGAATGTACCCTGGGAGGCAGAGGATGGCATACAACGCTTAACTTGGAGAGACCTAAACACAAACAAGCCACTTATTAACTCTCTAAATACTGCAAAGCTACATTTATATATTCAGAAATAATATCCTCCAAGATTCTTACCTTTTGACAGTCGACTGCATCTTCAATGATGCTCTGCCTCTCCCTCGGCCACTTGTTGAAGCTCTAGAACTGCGGGATCCCCTTCCTCTTCCTCTCTGAAGACTGCTGCCATGTCAAAAGAAAAATTTATATTTGCAGCATACTGCAAAATCAATTACTGCTTGGTATATTTCACATTTTTATTTTTCTCTTCAAACAATATGTTACATCCTGGTGAGCTATCAAGGTGGTCACAAAATGTAACTGATGAACCGAGTTAGCAGGGTTTCAACCAATTCTCTCGATCCTTATCATATCTGTCAGTTGGTTGGTGAAAAAAAAAAAAATCTGTTAGGGAAGGATTGCCAGTCTCTCTTTTCCTATCACTCAAATGCGTATGGACATAAGGTTCCTTCATCCCTTTTAAATGTCTTTTACAACACCCAGAATATTCTTTTTCCTGTACCATCAGAAAATTATCTCTAATGACAAACAGGAATAAAACTGAGAACATTTTTCTCTCCCCATTATGAACAGTACATAACCTTGGAATGAGAAAAGGTCAGATCAACTCAACAACGAAACCTGATCTATGTCATACCTATATAAGACTTTCAATTTAAGTCCACAATATCTATAATCTTTCATTTCTAACATACCGTATATTTCGGTGTATAAGTCGATGTTTTAGCCCCCAAAAATCAGCCCAAAATTGAGGGTCGACTTATATAACAATCACAAAAAGCAAACCTTGAAATCTTGTGACATATTGGTGAAGGAAATCAGGCCTAACCTTAGGCTAATACCGACGACAGCCTCGGTGCAGTAACTATCGATGTAAATACATGTAGCTACTAATGTAAATACTTGTATTTTAATCAATTCACATTCTGATTCGACACTAATAATGTAATAGAGCTACCATTACCTTAAAATTCCACAAAATGCTATTAATCAAAGGAAAAAGACCATAACAATGTAAACATTATGCAGCCATTTGTAAAATTTCCGATCAGCTGATCGCTGAAAAAACAAAACAATTTACGGTATAAGTGCGTTCACACCAACCCTTTTTCGACCACAGAAATGTTAAATAACAACATCTAGGATAACATCAGATCTTTATTTCTCACTAAAATAAATTACAATAAAAAGTATGCAATATGTTTTATTCATTTAAAAACCTTTAAAATTGCTACAATCATCATCATCTGATGCAAAAAGTTCATCAAATAAATCGTCATTTACAGTTTCATTGTAAGGGTCCCAGTCAGAATCTGGTAAGTCAACTTCGGCTTCGTCTTCACTCTCATACAGCAGATCATCCTCGGTGCCATCCATTGCATTGGAGATACAGCATTTTTTGAATGACTTTACTATGCTTTCTGTTTTCACATTACCCCAAGACTTTATCAGAAACTCACACAAAACATCCAATGATGCAGCACGCATAGCTCCACCTTTTGTGAATGACTTTTCTCCATGTAGCATCCAATTGTTCCATTCCTCTCTCACATTATCTTTAAATGGTTTATTTAAACTTACGTCTAACGGTTGGAGTAAAGAGGTCAAACCACCAGGTATAACTGCTATATCAGTATTAGTTCGTGATAATCTGGCTTTAGAATTCTCTGTTATGTGGCTGCGAAACATGTCCCAAACCAATAGACTTCGTTCCTTTCTTATTCCACCCGGACGTCTGTTCCAAACGTTTTCTATCCACAATTTTACGCCATTTTCATCCATCCAGCCTTTTTCATGAAAGTGAACAAATACTCCAGATGGAAAATTTATTTTAGGCTTAGTTTTTCGCTTAAAAATTATCATGGGCTTCAGTTTCGTTCCGTCAGCCATGCAAGATAAAACGACCATAAACCTTGTCTTTTCATGACCTGTACCTCTAACGTGCACGGTTTTTGTGCCTTTTGTATCAACAGTTCTGTCACCCATCATATCAAAGTTTAATGGGGTCTCATCCATGTTTCCGATACATGACAGAAGATATTGATGTTTTTGCCTCATCCCAATAACAAATCGATGAAAATTGGTAACTTTATGTTCAAGGTCTCTTGGTAGCTTTTGAGCGATTTTCGTTTTTTTGGCGTATCACAAGGTTCTTTCTATTCATGAAATGACTACACCACCCAACTGTTGCTTTAAAGTCCTTACTTTGGTCTTTGTTGGCTTTTGCCCATTTTAATGCATGTGATCTTATTTTATTTCGTGTTACTATGAATCCATCCTGTCTTAGTTCAAGTACCCACTTTGCAACATGATCCTCCAACTCTGGCCAAAGAACGTTTCCTCGTCTCATCGCGCATTTCTGTTTCGGCATGTTTCTCAACTTATCTTCATTCTTTCTCCAGTCTCTTACTAACTTCTCATCCACATCAAAAGTTCTCGCTGCAGCACAGTTGTTTGATGCCTTAGCAACTTCGATGACTTTTAGTTTAAAACTGGCTTCGTATTTTCTGCGTTTTGTTGGCGGCTCCATGGGTAGCTTAAGTGTAAAAAATATTTAAAGAATTTTCTCTGGTTAGTAGGAGAGTTAGGACCAGACTGAATTAGAGAGAAAACGAAGTGAAAGTATATGAGTATGCAAACTACCAACAGAAGCTGTTTGATGAGGTAGTACGGCAGTTGTGCTTAGAAGAGGAAGAAGAAGGCGGGGGCTGTTAGTTGCTATAATGAGCTTGTCAGCTGCTTGGAACGTTTTGAATAATTCACCCATATGAACACGCTTTTGTTTACGTTACGATCGTGCGGAGAAATGAATCTATTTCGTCATTTTTATAGAGATTTATATTAATACTACCTTATATATTATTTCATATTGCAAGTAGAACAACGTTTGTAATAACATACCGGTAGTCTTTAATTAATGCCCGGTGTTTTATATATGGTAACTTTTACACTGCTGCTTAGGCTAGCCTGTAACTTAGGCGAATTTCGTATTTCAACTTTTACACTGCTGCTTAGGCTAGCCGATAATTTACGATAGGCGAGTTCTGTATTTTAGAGGTCGACCTATACCTCAGATATTAGCAAAAATCATAAAAAATTACTCTCATTTTTGGGTCGACTTATCTGTAGGCCGACTTATACACCAAAATATACGGTAATTTTATTAAAGAGAAGAACTTTTGCAAGAGTTTTAAAATTACACCCTAAGCATGAATATACTCAGTAATCACATACAAGGTGGTGTGGAAGCAATATTTCTATCACGCATTTCCCACATATTTATTGGACAGAGAAGTGAGGGGCTGGCAGTCAATCGCACTCTCAGTGAATTTCTTTTTACACAGATCTGTTGGAGGAGGCAAAGATATCCAAAGTATGATACAAATTATTATTGCAATACTGCTGTGATAGAGTGGCCATTTTATCTATTTGAACAAATACATTCTAAAAGATTGTGACAAAGAGCAATTTAAACATCTGCTAGAAAAGACCAGATATGCACAAATATCAAATAAGCTTGCCCTATGGAAACTCTCTATCAGTCTCTTATTTATTCTCTCTATGTGATCAAAGCTGCTATGTAATCTTCACCAAACGTTTCCAGTCACAACAAAACTCTCATTTCTCACTCTAAAATAATATCTGCCTTCAAAGCTTCGGAAGAATTTAAATTTCTCTTTTCATTCTCAATCAAAATCCAATATTCACAACAGCACAATACAGTTAGGGCATCGATTTCCACAAACAATGCAATCTTAGTAAACCTTTATGAAGATATCTCCTTCCACACTCTATGCAATGGCACAAGCACCTTGCCTTCTCTTTCATTCATTGAGCTCCCTATCCTTTGATTACCAGCTGTGTATTCAGCTTAACATAAGCCAAGCTTATCTAAACCTTGTAATCTCCCTATCTAATATATTATATCACCTTATTATTCACTATATCATCTCATGGTTTCTGGTTAGGACAGACCCTTCAAAAAGTCCCAGGTGCAAGATTTGTCTTAAACAAGTAGTCGTACCTTATCAACTCCTACCTATGCCCTTTGCCAGTTCATGCACATCAACCCAAAAGCTTTTCAATATTACAAATACCAAAAATAAAGCAGAAAAGGGGACATAACAAAGGTTTTTTATTTTATGAGATTAATTTTAAAAGAAACAACACCTTTTTCATAACTATTTTTCCCACACGTTTTCATGTCCCTATAAAACCTTTTTGCCTTATGCAAACTTCCAATTTGCTTCCAGTGATGTAAACAATAGTCCTCCTTGTACATTGATTAAATCTGTCTACTTCTTAAGAGAGTAAAATAGTCTGATATACTGATGAGCAAAGCAAGACTTGCGATGCTAATGCAGCTTTTAAATATACTGCAAATATGAAATGTTTACTAGAACATGCATAATTTTTATTTTTGCTTCATTCTTTGTTTTGAATTAACAAGGACAAACTTTTTGTGTTATATATGGTCCAAATGACATAATATACACATTGTGAAGGCTACGTAATAATCTGTGTAAATGACTTTATCATCTGATTGGTGGAGACAAGACAGTGGCATTAGTATGAAACCTATAACTTCTTAATTTCTAAGAGATAAAAGATTTTAATGGGTTTTGTTAATACAGAATGCACTTCTAGTTCTTTCTCACGTTATCATTAGAATACATAGTTTTTCATATGAGTAAATGTTTACTGTAATGAATCTGCAATTTACTGAGTGAAAAAAAAATTGCTGAGCAAGATTTTTTCTATAGTAGAAAAGTGGGCAACGGAACTTAAGAAACTGTAGAAAAAGTTTATCCTAATAGGCATTTAAACATGATTAAAGATGTCTAAGTCTTTCCTACGGAACCATTCAAAAACTCTACAGACCTTCTAATGTCTATATTCAATTGCCAGAGGAAAGGCCTGAAAGTTATGTTTTAGGACCTGAACATGAAACTCTTGAGTGCGATGTTTGATATGCAAAATGATATTGACCTAACATTTATATGAGATAATCTTTTTACAAAATGCTATTGATCCAACTGAAGAAAAGCATAACCTTAATTACGGAAAGGGCAAGTAGGTTAACCCCTTATTGGAAATACTTTTTTGCAAAGCAGTTCACTCTGTTAAATTAATGGACAAATTTTTGCCAGAGCATTTCATTCTGGATCAAATTGTTAAAATTTTACCATTGTGTCTATATCAAGGGAATCATAAAGCATAGAGATTTAAGGTTACTAAATTATTGATATGAATATAAATAGCATTTTATTATCCCTTCTGGATGGAACTGTATCATGTAGTAGGTTGGCTCATGGCATCAGCCGCCCGTTGTGATACTACAGCTGAAGGATTTTTAACTTAAATAGGTCTGTGCAGGACAGTTCGATGTTAAGTCTTCCTTCAGTTACGGTTCTTTTTCTATGCCTACAGCTACACTGAATATTCTTGGATATTCATCACACATCTCTTATTATCCCGCCACATCTGACAAGTCATTACACTCCATTTCTGTTTTTCTTTACTTTATGCATTCTCCGTGCCCAAGCCCAATGAGGGCTGTTTTATTTTATAATTTTTTTGGCCCGTCCTGATGTCACAATCATAAAAAAAAAAAAAAATAAATAAATAAATAAATAAATATATATGCACATACATTTCCACAAGCCTATTTGTTTCTGTCTAAAAAGAAAAGGTGAGAAAAAAGCACCAAATAGGGAAATAGTTATATAAAGGCTAATCAAATAAGGGGTCAAGGGCATGTATGCAGGATACTCTTAGGGCCTACTAAGAACTGCATGATAGAAAATTGCATGTCTCAGCAGTTAAGCGTAGCGTCATATTATAAATCTTCAGTATCTTCCAAAATGTCCATGGCTAACTTCCGGTAATGTGGAGGTCGAATAGCAAGGCTAGGGTAACATGCATCCTTTTCATAGAATGGTTGACTGAAGTTTTTGCGCCAGCAGTCAAGAAATATCTTGAGGAAAAAGGTTTGCCCCTTAAGAATCTTCTGGAAATGGATAATGCTCCTGCACATCCTCCAGGTTTGAAAAAAGACCTTACTATCAAATACGACTTCATTAAAGTCAAATTTCTACCTCCAAACACCACTTCTCTCCTCCAGCCCATGGACCATCAACTTATTTCTAATTTTAATAAACTGTATACGAAGAGTCTTTTTTCCAGGTGCTTCCAAGTCTCCAACAGCACGGATTTGACCCTACGTGAATCCTGGAAAGACCACTTCTATATCCTTTATTGCATAGGCCTCATTGACAAGGCATGGAAGGATATCTCTTACTGCAAGTTGCAGTCTGCCTGTAGGAAATTTTGGCCAGGATGTGTGGCTAATAGAGAATTTGAGGGTTTCAAGCAGGAGACAGCTGTCGATATAGTGCACAAGATTGTGGCCACGGGCAAAAGTTTGAGATTGGAGGTCAATGAGGAGGATGTGGAGGAACTAGTAGAGGTTCCCAAACAAGAACTCACCACCCAAGAATTGATCAAGTTGAAACGTGAACAGGTGAAGACTATCCAAGAGAAGCAATCAGTGGAGGAGGTGGATGAGAGGGTAAATGTTTCAAGTGATAAGTTTAAAGAAATATTTAGTAAGTGGAGTGATGTGCAGGCTTTTATTGAGAGTAATCACCTTGACATAACTGCTACCAACAGAGCAGTGAACATTTTAAATGACAATGTGACCTCCCATTTCAGAAAAAATTATCAGCACAAAAAAGACAAATTTCTCTGGATCGTTTTCTTGTGCCAATACCAGCCAGAGAACCACCTTCCAAGAGTACATGTAGAGAGAAAATGCCAGAAATACAGCCTGTACCTGAAAAGCTGCCCAACATTTTTATGAAAGGGGACTCTCCTCCTCCTTCTCCATCCACAAGTGCCAGCAATTATCAACCACAAAAGTAAATACTGTACCATGTATTATTTTAGTACAGTAGAATATAGTGTATAGTATTTTTCTATAATTCAGGTTATTTTTCATTCATTATTACATTTTTATCACATATAAACCCATAAAAAAAATTAAAAAGGTATATTTCTGGAGCTGGGGAACGGATTAATTGAAATAACATGCATTTCAATAGGAAAAATTATTTCCAAGTACGAACATTTCGACTCATGAATGGGGTTTAGGAACGGATTAAGTTCATGGCTAGAGGTTCCACTGCATATCAGTTAATGAAGTAGGAGTTAAAGTTATAAATTAGACATTATGACATCATGAACATGGAAGAGGTGTGCTGTTGAGGTGGTAGAATGTTGTGGTGGTAGAGTGAGTTGATTTGGTGTATTGGCAGTAACAATGTGGAGAGGGCAGTTGGCATGAGCTCCTATTTGTCTCGAAAGTTCAGCTGCTAAGTCTTGAGATATATGTGTGTTGGTGCATATCTATTGCTCGAGTGTTGGCTGGTAGTATCAGTGTCTGCTGTTGGTGCAAGGTGTGTGGAGAAGTCTCTTTGTTTTGTGCTGTTGGTCTCGAAGTCAGTTAGCTATTATTATTATTATTATTATTATTTTCTGCTGAGTAGAGAAGGCAATACCACACAGAAGGGAGATACTCTATAACTATAGACTATGTGCATGTGATTCTATACCTTGAGTAGATTTGGTTGGTTCAAATTATCAATGGTTTATCAGTACTAACTGGTTTCTCACACAGGCTCCTTACTTCAAGTTTTGATATAAAACATAAAAGCTTATAATAATCCAGGAATAGGCAGAGACCTTAAAATAAGAAAGAAAACTGCCTAAAATAATTAATAGTGAGGAAGAAGAGGTCAGTTTCAAAGCAAAACTAGATCAGATTTTCACAGTACATGGTTGTTCCAACAGTATAATGTCATTGGAAAAAAGGAATTACGTACTGGATTTGAAGTACAGTACTTATAAGAATATGTAAAGTCACTGCAAGTGAGCCAAACAGTGTGGCAGTGGAAGGAAAGGAAATTGTGGCAATCCTTTACCCCAAGGAAGCTAAGATATGAGGGACAGAGTCAGAGATTCTTCTGCCCCTAACAAGGAACACTACATCCATTTTTATTTATGGTGATAATTCTAAAAAGTTAATGACTTATGGCAAGTAAAGGTGCCCTAAGGTTGCATAGTTGATTTGGACATATGGAAAAGATAGATAATGAGACAATGGAGAGAACCTTGAGGGGTAACAGAGAAATTATGAATAATAAGAGTGTGATTATTCTAAGTGGGAAACTGACATCCAGTTGGTTGAGATTTATGTGAAGTATAAAAGGAATTGACACAGAGTGGCATTTATCAAGGTATGAGATGAGATCTTGAAGATTGCTTGAGAAATATACCTGTTTTATTTACTGTATTTTCAATGCATAAAGCATAACTGTCAGATAAATAAAGTGCCAAATACTTGAAACACCTGCATATTTTAGCCTTTCTTTTCATGTTTGCTTTATGAGCTGAAGCTTCATGACTGATGGTAAGTTATTTTAAGATATATTGTCTGAAATTCTGCAAGACATTCATAGAGATATGTCTGGTGATATGTAATAAACTGCAAGTTTTGAAAAAGTATTCATTCAAACAGCAAATTCTCGCATTTGAAACAGAGATGGAGAAAATATCAAAGAGTTCACTTTACATAAAACATAATAAACAATCATATCCATACTTGTCTTCTGAACAAAATTAAAAAATCTAAATGAATATCCCATAGTGCAGGAAAGGATGAATTTAGTATTTGTAAACCCTAAGTGTTCAAAGAAACAAAGAACAAAGGAAGAGGTGTGAAGTCTTGCAATCCATCCAAACTCTAAAATTACTGAAAGAAAAGCATGATGAGAATACATTTAAGACCTGCTACTTCAGTTACTTCATTGCAGTTAGAATTTTCACGCTAGGCTGTCTAATTTAGAGAGAAAAATGAAAGTACTGCCACTCACCTCTCATGTGTAAAGCCATTAGTCTCTACATCAGAGTCAATATCATCTGCACTAAAATCTTCATCACTCACGCTTGATGTATTTTTTCTCCTACTTGGATCATCTAGAAGAGCTGCAATCTGTAAATAGTAGTATACATACAACAAAAAATAAGTACTACTAACACTATCTCTGAACAGATTGAAAAAGACTAAGTAAAAAATAACAAAGCAATTCATAATTATTCTCCCAGGCTTCTGTTCTCAGTAATGCTGATATTAATTATAAGTCCCTGATAATTTAATCAGGGTCTCTTATGGAAGCCACAAAAAAACCCTCAAAATATTTAAATACTAGGTTCTGATGTCCTAAAATGTACTGTTAAACACAAAACCAGGCTAAAAGCATCTTAAAATTCAATCAGTATCCCAGAAATAGAACTGCTCCACTGGTTGCTACAGCTTCACAGCCGCCAAGCTAATAACCTATAGTTGAGGGGGAAAATGGGTTAAAAAGAACATATAGGTAATAAACAATTACTACATTCATAATTATTAACCAGTGGTATATTCCAATACAATGATGACCCCAACCCACGAACTTAATCCATTCCTAAAACCTGTTCTTGAATTGGATTGTTCGTGGGTTGGATTTATTATTCCCATTGTAAAGCATGTAAATTAAATTCATTCATTCCTGGTCACAATAAATAGTCATCTTAATATTTTGCTAGTCACTAAAAACATGAAATATAATACAGGTTATATATATATCATCTGTAAAAGGAAAATTACATTAACAATAGAAAAGAATTGTACTCTCCTAAAGTAAAACATGTACATACTCAGGTATAGAGTATATACTAGTTGATACCCAATGCTTAGAAAAAGTTGTCTCGTCCTCCCACTAATAACAAATACAGTAGGTAAGAGTACATATTGTAGGTAAAAAAAAAATATTGTAGGTAAGAAACAGTACTGTATTTACCTTTGTGGATGATTGTTGCTGGCATACATGGATGGTGGTGATGGAGGAGGAGGAGGGGGACTAATTCTTGGAAGGAGAGTTCCCTTCCATAAAAACGTTAGGGAACTCTTCTGATAAATGCTATATTTCTGGTGTTATCTCACTATCACTAACACTTGTAACTTTCTTAGGAGCCATAACAAGGGCTATCTGAGAGGCAAAACAATGGAAAATAAAGCAAGAACTACGAACAGATCACGAATGAACTACAAAGCGCAAGTACCAATGCAGAACTGAAAGCGAGCTAGTGGGACACATGGTCAACTGGCCGACACACGTGTCTTCACGGGTTGGGGTAATAATTTGTTCGTGGGTACAGGTGTTCGTGGGTTGGGGTCACCACTGTACTTAATAATATCCTTGCGATTAAGAGCTTTTCAGGGCCATTGATGAATAAAATGGCTCCTTTTGAAAGAAAGCTATTTTTCTCGGCAATGTACAAACAGCAGGAGGATGAAAATAGTCTGCTCTTTAGTGGCGGCACATAGCTAAAATTGGTAAATTGGAGGGGGGGGGGGGTTAAGAATACTTCCTCCGTGTTCCCATGCGTATCGTAAAAGTTGACTAAATGGGGCGGAGCGGGGGGACTGGGAATCCCCTTCTCTGTATATTACTTTCTACGAGTAACCAAGAGATGTGGGGGTATTCTGGCAGGAGAGATCCAGCCAGAAACCTAATAATTGGGTCTCTGAAAGTAAGAGGGAAGTGATAGGGAGTATGTTTGTGGAGAGAAAGATAGATGTACTTGCATTGAGCGAAACTAAGATAAAAGGGAATGGTGAGGTGACATTTGGGAGAGTGGTAGGTAGGGTGTCTGGAGTTGAGAGGGGGAGAGCAAGAGAGGGAGTGGCTCTGTTATTAAGTGAAGAGATGAATAAGCGTGTGTTAGAATGGAAGGAAGTACCTTCTCGAATAATAGTGGCTAAAATGAGGCTGGGATGCAAGGCTTGGGCGTTTGTGAGTGCATATGGCCCTGGCAGTGAAAGAAGTGAGGTAGAAAGAGAAGAATTTTGGATGAAATTGAACGAGTGTTTGGAAGACTTGGGAATGACTGTGAATGTGGTGTTGCTGGGAGATTTAAATGCTTGAGTAGGGAATGAGCCAGTGGAAGGTGTAAATGGGAAGTATGGAGTACCTGGTAGGAATGAGAATGGATAGAAAATTATAGAAATGCGTATTCAGAGAGAGATGCTGATTTCTAATACTGTATTTAAAAAGAAGGATGTGCACAAGTATACATGGGTCAGAGTGAATAATGAAAGTGTAGTTGACAGAGCATTAATGGATTATGTTGTGGTGAACAGGAGGGTGACTGGAAGAGTATTGGATGTGAATGTACTGAGAGGAGCTAGTGGTGGAATATCTGACCATTAATTAGTGGAAAGTAGAGTGAGAGTGGGAGAAAAGTGGAGAAAGAGGGGAAGCAAGAGAAGAAAAGAGGTGCTAAAAGTGAATGAATTGTATAAGAAAGAGAAAGACTGTGAGTATAAGGCTAGTGTGAGAAATGTGTGTAATGTAGTGAAAGAGAAAGTGGAGGCAGGAGTGGAAGAAGAATGGGGCTATTTCAAGGAGGAGGTTATGAAGTGTGCCGAGGCAGTGTGTGGAAGGAGACTAACTGGTGGAAGCAAAAGGAAAGGTAGTGAATGGTGGAAGGAGCAGGTGAGTGCAGTAGTGGCTGAAAAGAAGCGGGCTTACGAGGTATGGTTGCAGGTAAGTAATGTAGAGACGTATGAAAGGTATTGTGCAAAGAGGAAGTTAGCGAAGCACGTGGTGAGGGAGGCAAAGAGAGAAGCAGATGTAAGGTGAGGCAGATGCTTGTCTGAGAATTTTTAAAGGAATAAAAAGATGTTTTGGAAGGAAGTGAAAAGAGTGAGGAAAGGTGAATGTGGTATTGAGGAGAGAGTGAAAGGAGCAGATGGGAAATTGCTAGTGGATGAAATAAAGGTGAGAGAGAGATAGGCTGAATATTTCAAGAACCTGCTAAATGAGGAAGATGATAGAGAGGCAGAGATTGTGACTGTGGAAAACGAATGGAGAATGCCAATGTTAGGCGATGAGAATGATAGAGAAATAACAAAAGAGGAGGTAAATTTAGCATTGAGAGCAACAAAAGCAGGTAAAGCACCAGGGATAGATGGGTGTCATGCTGAATGCTTATCAAAAGGTGGGGGGGGCATTAGTAGAATGGATGGTTAGGTTGTTGAATGTATATTTCAGGAAAGGGAGGGTACCAGTTGATTGGAGGAGTGCATGTGTAGTTCCACTTTACAAAGGGAAGGGAGATAAGTATGAGTGTAGTAGTTTTAGGGGAATTAGTTTGTTGAGTGTGGTTGGTAAGGTGTATGGAAGAGTGTTAATTGAGAGAATTAGGAAAGGTACTGAGAGATTGATTGGGGAAGAACAGTGTGGGTTCAGGAAAGGAAGAGGATGTGTGGTGTTTGTGGTAAGACAGGTGGGGGAGAAGTTCTTGAAGAAAGGTAGGGACACTTTTGGGCCTTTATGGATTTAGAGAAAGCATATGACAGGGCAGATAGAGAGGGGTTGTGGAGGGTGTTGCAACTGTATAGAATAAGAGGAAGTTTCTTGAATGCCGTGAAGAGGTTTTACATGAATAGCAAAGCATGCATGAGAGTTGGGAATGATACGAGTGATTGGTTTGAGATGAATGTTGGGTTACATCAAGGTTGTGTAATGTCGCAATGGTTGTTTAATGTTTATATGGATGGAGTGGTAAGGGAAGTAAATGAAAGAGTATTGGACAGAGGCTTGGAACTAGTGGATGAGGAGGGAAGGTTGTGGAAATTGAGTCAGTTGCTATTTGCAGAAGATACTGTACTGGTTGGTGGCTGATACTGAAAATGAATTGAATCATTTGGTGACTGAGTTTATTAGTGTGTGTGAAAGAAGGAAGTTGCACGTGACTATTGGTAAAAGTAAAATCATGAGATGCATGAGGAGTGTTAATGTTGGCAGATTGAATGTAGGTGCGAATGGGGATTTGCTTGACGAAGTTGAGAGTTTTAAGTATCTGGGGTCACATGTATCAAGGAGTGGAAGAGTGGATGTAGAGGTAAATCACAGAGTGATAAAAGCTAGTAAATGTCTAGGTGGGTTGAAAAGTGTAATGAGAAATAGATATATGGGAATGACTGCAAAGAGAAAGATATATGAAGGTGTGATTGTGGCGACAGCATTGTATGGAGCAGAGACTTGGAATGCAAGAGAGGATGAAAGAAACAAGTTGAATGTAATGGAGATGAAGTGTTTGAGAGGTATGATTGGTGTATCTAGAATAGATAGAGTAAGAAATGAGGATGTCAGGCAAAGAACGGGTGCTGGAATGAAGCTGTTGGATAGGTTAGATCAGAAAGTGTTAAGAGTGTGGGGTACAGAAGTGATTGGAGTTAGGTTAAGAGGGAGACCTAGAATGAGATGGATGGATGGCATGAAAAGAGCACTGAATGCACGTGGAATGTCAGTGGAACAGGGAAGAGTGCGTGCAAGAGATAGGAATGAGTGGAAGACGATTGTGCATATATGACGCGGCCCAAAGGGATTGCTCGCACCTGCTAGCGCAGTGAACTGTGGTGGATGGGTGTGAGGGGAGTTGCCAGTTGATGAAGCGGTGGGGGTAAACCAGCTGCAGCTGTCGGGCCTCATTGTAGAATACCCATGCCCATCTACCTTGTGGGTGACCCAAGCAGAGTGGAAGGGGGGAGATGTGGCAACCCTCTATCCCCAAGGAGCTGAGAGAAGTGGTTGAGGTGTGTATGTGGATCGTGGTGAATGCGCATTTCTTGGCTCGGCCACCCCTTACAAGGGGAATGAGGCTTATGTCTATGTATTTTAATATTGTGTAAAACAAAACAAACATATGAGAAGAAATTTTATACATAAACTTGATAAAAACATAAACCAAAAAAAATTATTTCTTACTTACTAAAAGCCAAAATTGTTACAGTTCAAGCTTGATCCATTCATATAAAAACAAAATCCATTCTTTTTGTTGTACTTTGCAAGAAAAGATTCATAATTTTCTCCTTTATCTATGGATGACTGTTGAGGAAGTTTTTTTCCATTGAAAGCACTGCAAGGGCATTGAGTCTTTCAGGATTCATAGTGCTCCTTAGAAAAGTTTTCATTCTTATCAGTGTTGAAAAGCAGTGTATTCTGGCTCTGATGTAGTCATGGGAATTGTCAAGAGGATTTTTATAAGTTTTTGTAATTTCACTAAGATCATCATCTACATTTTCCTAGATAAATTAAAGCAGCTCAATTAATTTGCAACAGTCATGCATATCATTATACAATAGAATACTTTTAGTTCAGTTTCAAGGTTTTCTTTGTCAGCCATGGGATATGCTTCAGTAATCAGTACTATCTTTTCTGTAGGCAGTTCATTCTTAAAACTAGTGAAGCTTTTCTTGTTGAATACTTTAGCAGCTATTAAGTGTTTAGTAGAAGAATATCTGTCCAATATATCAACACATATACTGTCACACACTTCCTTAGCTTCTGCAATGAGTCGCTCATGGCAGACGTATATTGAGTTTCTTACCATTTCTAAAATAGCAGTTTTAAAATATATTTTATATTCATTGACTTTAAACACACTAACTTCTCGAGATTACAATTGGTTGTAAATTACTTCAACATCTGATGAAGACATTCTAACCAAAACATGAAATTATCTTCATTTAGGTATTTTAAAATTTCTGTTGCTTCTGCAATGGTTTGATCTGCATTTGATGTTGGCTGGATTTCAGTAAGGCAGCTTTTTAAAGGTTGCAAATTTTCATGAACTGTCTTTACAATCCGTATGCTAAAGTTCCACCTTGTAGAGGATGGACGTGAAATGCTGACATCCATATGCTTCTTGAGAATAGATACACATTGCGGTGATCTTCAGAAGAATGTTGGAATAGCCACAGTGTTGGAGAAAAATATTCTCACATTCCGTGTAATACTTGTTGCATTTCTCATTATTAAATTAAGTTGATGTGCACAACAGTGAATAAAATATGCATTACTACAAACTGCTTTTATATTTGCTTGAACTCCTGCTTTTTTGCCTTTCATGACATCTGCAGCATTAAATGTTTGAGCTATCAGTTTTTGTCCATTTCCTTGATGGATTATATCTAATTGTTCTAGAATACAATTTAATAAGCCATCTGCAGTTTAATTTTCTGAAATAAAGAATCTCCAAAAATGCTCAAATATTTCTCCATTCAACATGAACCATATAATAATGACCATCTGAGTGTGTTCCGAAACATCTGCTGTGTTATCAGTCATGACAGCTACAAAGGAAGTTTCAATAATTTCTGTCCTTATCTACTCATGGTATATTAGTAGCAGGCAGTCAAGTATCTCATTCTGAAAGGTCGTAGAGACATCTTTGAAGACAGTACTGGTTTCTAAGCGATTCTTAAAATCTGGATCTAATTCAAATGCAAAATGTATTAATCCTCTAAATACCCCTGGATTTTCTGAATCGTCTCTTTCATCATGCCCACGTAAGGAAGTTTCAGTTTTCACAAAAGAAAATACAGTCTATTATTTTGGATAGAATGTAACAGTTCTTTTTAACCTTTAAGTTATGCTCATTGATTGAAAGTCTGTACGCCTCACTAAGTTTCTCTTTAATAGTTACGTTTCCTAAAATGACGGTGAAACCACATTTTCAACATGCTTCTTTGACTTATGTTTTTCAGTTTATTCACTCATTTTGTTTATGATTCTAAAACCGTCTTTGGTTCACGTTACATCACCTCCAAACAGCAAACATGGGAAGCAAAACATGGCATTTTTACATTACAGATGGAAAGCCAACATTTCCATTTGTACCATTCAGAAATAAAGCTACAATATACTTATTGTTGTTGCTTACTTATGGTTGAGATATTTGAATATCAGGTGTTGTATGGCCTCTTTTCTTAACTGTAACTCTCTCATGGAGAGACAACTGTGAAAACTTATGTTGTTGAAGTTCACTTACAGTCACAGAACTTATTACTTAGGGATGCAAAGAGGCTATGGTTAAAATATTTACAATTTTGCTGTCTTTGGCCCTTAAAACTTCTTCAAAATTGAAAAGAACTAGAATTTCTGAATCATTATTCACCACTTTCTATGAGCTAAATTCTTTTTGCAAATCCATCCAACCAATTTTGACGATGGAGCCCCTTTTGTACTTCCCAGTGGCTTTCCAAGCTCGATTCAAAATTTTGTACTGGTTTTACTTCACGGAGTCCCTTTTCTACCAATGGCTAGGACAGTTGCTTTCTTGCGAAGGACTAGTTTTGGCAGATGTAAACGTTACCATGAGTGCATGCCCTTGCTAACCTCAGACCGTGACGGGGCGCGAACCCTCAACCCGACGCCTCAAAGTCATGGACGCTACCGCATGAGCCACGGTGACTACAGATTTGAAACTTTTCTAGACACCAATTCTTCACTTTCTGCTTGTATTCCCTTTATATATTGGCCAACTTAACCCTTGATAATATGTACAACAGAATCACTAGCATTTTCTGGTTGATTAGCAACACCATCACCATCTTACAACTCATCATGGGGAGGATAATCTTTCACGCCCTGCGAAGACTCTTCTATGGGGTTCTCCCGGACCACGTCAATATTTTCATTGCTTTTTGCACCATCCTCAATTGCAGTAGGAATCTCAAAAGAGGCCTCACGTGCACGTTCCGACAATGATGGGTGTATAGATAAGGCTTGTGTATTTTTTGGTAGCACTGTCAAGTCATACCAAACACTTATATCTCTTTTTCCAGTTTTCATACACTGCTTCACATTCCAACTTAGATGGCCACTTTGTTGAACAAGCCATCTTGAAAATCCCATTTGTTTAGCTGCCAAATGGTAGAATATATGCATAGAATCTTTGTCTCTCACAGCTCCTGAGACTTCAAGTCATCCAGCAATTCACCTAGCCACATAATATCCTAATGACATCAAAACGTAACGCTTTATGGAGATAATTTTCTTTGATATCAGCTCCCTTAACAAAGTAACATCTTGTTTTCCATACATATATCTAGTGTGTAACCATACACATGACTTACTATAGCCTATTAATTCAGACTTTGCCCTGGGCAGTGGAGAAGGGAGAAATGTTCTTTCCTACCTTATATTCTCCACTGCTACTTTACAATAATTAGTCCTGACTGGTTTGAGCTGTAGCAGAAAGGTGACTGAAGAATAATGACCCATAATAAACTTACAAATAGATTTCACTAGGATATATATTTTATTTTAAAAGAAGGCTGATGAATCTGCCGTGGCAGATTCGACTATACCAGAATATGACTTCAAAACCAACTAGGCATACTGATGAAAAGAGCTTCTGCTTGTGATGACAAATGCTGGACAGAACATAACCTCATCACATCCACTATGGGAATAACCAAAAGGAAACAGCGATATAAGAAGACTCAAGAAATTCAGTGTAGAAAAACTGGTATCAATTCAATAGTGTTATTTTCACCTCCAGCAAAGAAACAATTCGGCTTTAGATGAAAAATTAAAATCTTATTCAATGAAAATGACGAGAAACTCCTTTAAATCATCAATAAAGAGAAAAAAGATTAAGATTTCATCTCCTTACAAAATTACAAACAAGCAGTTATCAAAAGAAAATGCTGCAGTAAAGAGGACCATCAAAAACCTGAAGAATGAATATTGAAGGGAAATATCTCAGAGGATCCAACAGCTAGCACAGGTCACTGAGCCTTGAGGCTTTTGAAGTGCAACCAAAGTCAACTGTAGAGTTTTGAAAAGTTCCATCATTGTTATCTTCAAACATATCAGACATCAACTCTGATGGCAAAAGACCCAATGTCAGCATGTTGAGCAAAGCAAGCACAACAAGTATTAAAGCCTTCATCATCGAGAATCAGCTAAAATGGAGAGGTCATGTTGTTTACAGGAGAGATAAACAACAGCCGAAATAATAGTCTACTCCAAATTCAAAGAAGGCACATGTAATAAAAGGTTGACAACAGAAAAGATACAAAAAAGTTCTAAAAACTAACATTAAGTAATGCAACACTAGATGTTAATACTTGCAAAACCAATGCCAGGAACAGGAAACTAGCAAACCAAGGTCATAGAAGGAGATGCAACTTTTAAAGTAACAGATACAAAGAATAAAAAAGAAATGAAGGAGAAAAAGGAAGCAATAATTATTCTTTATCTGGTTCATTCTGTCAAAAGTGCATAAGAACCCAAACCAAACCTGGACTCCTATGCCACCAAAATGTACGGAGGTCAAAGAGCAAAGACCATCATCCTAGACTTTGAGGGATTGCCATGATTGATTGTTTTAGAACAAAAAATAACAAAGTAAAATGGAAACTATATTGGTAAAACAAGTTGGTCTATGCAAATCCCACACTGACTGCTTGAAGATTCTACCACACAAGGAACAATATACCAAGTTCTATTCTTCGATACATTTATGAAAGCATAATGAGCATACACCAGTTTCCAAACACGGCATTACTTACATTTTTTATATACACTTTACTATCTCCAATGGCAGTGTTTTAAGGAGGTGGGTTGTGAAGTGTACAGCTAGTGTGAGGGAGGAGAGGAATGGGTGGAATTAAAAGAAAGTGCATCAAATAGTGGGAGGAAGAGGTGAGTGCAATAGTGGCTGAAAAGATGCAGGCATATGAGGTATGGTTGCATATAGGTAATATAGAGGCAAACGAAAAGCATAGTGCGAGAAGGGGATTAGCAAAGTGCGGGGTGAGAGAGGCAAAGAGAAAAGCAGATGTGAAGATGATTAGATACTAGTCTAAAAATTTTGAAAAGAATATTTTGGAAGGAAACAAAAAGAGTGTGGAAAGGTGAGTCTGATTGGGAGGAGAGATTGAAAGGACAGAGGGGCAATTGCTAGTGGACGAAATAAAGGTTAGAGAGATTTAGGCTGAAAATTTCAAAGAACTGCTAAATGAGGAAGATGATCAAGAAAAAGATTGTGGCTGTGAAAGATGAATGGAGATTGCAAATGTTAGGTGAGGTGAACGATAGGGAAATATCAAAAGAGGAGGTACAATTGGCCTTGAGAGAACTAAATGCAGAAAGCTGGTCAAAATGCCAAGAGATAATAGTGGAATGGATGATTCAGGTGTTGAATGAATATTTCAGGAAAGAGAGGGTCCCAGTTGACTGGAGGAGTGCATGTGTAGTTCCACTTTATAAAGGAGAGGGAGATAAGTATGAGCGTAGTAGCTTTAGAGGAGTTAGTTTGTGAGTGTAGTTGGTAAGGCATATGGAAGAGTGTTAATCGAGAGAATTAGAAAAGGTAAGGAGAGAATGTTTGGGAAGAGCAGTGTGAGCTCACAAGAGCAAGAGGATGTTTGATCAGGTAACTGTGGTAAGACAGGTGTGTAAGATCTTAGAGAACAGTAAGGAAACTTTTTAGATTTTTATGGACTTGGAAAATCAAATGAGCACGACACAGAGACAGGCAAGAAAACTGCCCTCATCAATAAAGGCTCGGGAACGAAGAAAACATTATGTTGAAGAAAAAGTAAAAGGTTAAGGACAAGGCAGAGATGAGGTAATGATACAAATTAGGAAAAGGAAAGGCTGAAAGAATAGTCAAAGTACTGAGGATGTAGAGATATGGAAGGATTAGATACAGAGATGATGATAGATCCATTTTTCAGAAGGCTGATAGGATATAAGAATTAGGAAAAGAGAGGGAGGAAGAGAGTTCCAGAGGTAGATGGGAAGAAGCAGTCGCTGCACCGACCAATCCACGAGCTATAAACCTAACCACAACACCTGTGAAATGAGGCTGCTTGGCGAGTGTTACTCAGCCTTGGAAGTGGGGGAGGGATGAAAATTGCCAACTCATCAGAGCAGCGATGGAAAAGAGAAAGGGATGATACCTTACGGTGAAGAGAAAGAGAATCCAGATTAAAAATAAAAGAGGGGCCATAAATGAGTCTGACTGCCTTAAATTCAACCCTATCAAGAAGATAAGTATATGAGACAGCACTCAAGATGTGCGAACAGTATTCGAAGTAAGAATGGATAAGACCTTTATAGATTTCAAGTAACTGTAAAGAGTAAAAGTAATGATGCAAACAAAACAGAACCCTCAATTTTTTGGATGCAAATTTAGAAATTTGGATCATGTGATTTCTCCAAGACAAGTTAGAAGCTATCGGGATTCCTATTATGTTAATAGAATTAAGAGGGTAATACTAATTAGTAGGTTGGCCCATGGCACCAGCCGCCCATTACGATACGATAGCTGAAGGATTTGTAAACTTATATAGGACTGTCCAGGACAATTCGATGTTAAGTCTTCCTTCAGTTACGGTTCTTATTTTATGCCTACAACAACATGGAATATTCTTGGATATTCATTACACATCTCCCATTATCCCTTCACATCTGACAAGTCATTACACTCTTAATCTCTGTTTCTCTTTACTGTATGTATTCTTCATGCCCAGGCCCGATGAGGGCTGTTTTATTTTATTATTTTTGTTTGGCCTGTCCTGGTGTCACAATCATAAAAAAAAATATAATAATAATAATATCACTTTCAAAGAATAAAGACAGTCAGAAACTGTGTCTTGGAGGCATTAATTTTAACTAAGTTTTGGGTGCCCTACTCAGATACCCTTTGAAAATCAGAGTTGAGAGTAAAAGAAAAAGTGATACGAGACTGATAACAAGTAGCAGAGAAAGGCTGAGAAAGAAAAGGCAGAGAAAAATAAAGGGTAGGATAGTTGGCAATGGTGTGAAGATGAGAGGAGGATGAAGACTGAAAAAGATCGTTGATGTTGAGCAGGAACAGAGAAGGTGAAAGAACAGAGCCCTGTGGAACACCACTGGTAACAGGGAATGGGCTAGATGTTGCACCATCAACAACCACAAACACAGAAAGGTCAAAAAGAAAAATGGATATCAGAGAACAGAGAGAAGGAGTTAAGCCATAAGCAGGGAGTTTGGCTACCAGAGCCATGTGCCATGCACTGTCAAAAGCCTTAGAGATATCAAGGGTGACAACAAAGGATTCCCCATAGTTCCTCAGAGAAGATGACCATACATGAGTATGATAGGGCAGGTCACCAGTGGATCTTGCCTTGCAGAAGCTGTACTGGTGATTGGAGATAAGCGAGGTAGATACAAGATGTTTCAAGAAGTGAGAATTGAGCAGTTTCGAAAACTATAAGGACAGAAGAGGTTGGGGCAATATGTCAGTAGTCCGAGGGAGTAGATCGGTAACCCTTCTTAGGAACAGGGTGCACTAAAGGATGTTTCAAAGATGAAGGATAGATGCTGGATGAGAGAATGGGACGATAAAGACCGCACAGCATAGGCAGAGCGAGTTAAATAAGGACAAGAGGCTTGGTGCGACTGGCGTGCCCGATCCCTGGCCTGATTAGCAATAGAGCAGGCAAGGTCAAAACAAGGATTAGTGGAAGAAAATGTTTTCAAAGAGGGGATGAACTCCTTCGTTTTCGAGGTTATGATCTCAGCTACTTTTAGGGCTACCTGATCAGGGTTGCGGGACCGAAAGCCGTAGTCATCAAATGGGAAGTCAAAGAGGAAGTTACAAAAATCTTCATGTTGAGTACATTCAAAGTGCCAAAGAGGGCGCTCAGTAGCAAGAAATATGGAAGGGACTGAAATCACAGAGTGGTTAGATTACCAAAAGGAGAAAGCACAGAATATGGTAGTTTGAAGGATTAAAAGTAAGAAATATGTCAAGTGTTGGCTGGATGTTCGTGTCGATCGGGAACCGGGTAGGATGTTTGATAATCTGCTCCAGATCGTGGGTAATAGAAGTCAGGAGATTCAAGGTCCATGAGAGTGTTAATGTTGCAGTAGGCACAGACCCCACCTTTGGAATGGAAACAAGAATACAGGTTATAGTGAGAGATTTGAAATGGTTCAGTGGAAGCATGGCAAGACAGCTAGGTTTCAAAGAGGAGGAGGAGGTTAGGGAGGGATGTACCCAAGTGCCTGAAAAGTGAAGAGTGAAAGAAGATCTATCAGAAATTGCAAGGTTAAGGGAAGAACCATTGCAATCCCCAAAAGTGTCTACCCTCACCCCAGTAGCGGAGTCAACAAGATCCCCAGAGATTCTTAGCACCCCTGTAGGGCAGATACTGGGGGCCACAAGCTGTGGCCCTTCCATAAATATAGCAAAAATAGGGAAAAAGAGTAAAAAGAAACATATACAGGGAGTGTTGTGACTTGTCAAATGTAATGGGATAGAAAGAAATACGCCAGAATATTCTATGTAGATGTAGGCATGAGGAAAGAGCCATGCCTGAAGAAAGACTCAATCTGGACCCGTCAGGACAAGTCCTAGTTGAATCCGTATTACCTTCAGTCGTAATATTTCAACTGGTAGCTGGTGCCAAGCCAACCTACTAATCATTAAAGTTGATGCAGTCAGGAGTTTTTACATGAATAATAGAGCAAGTGTCAGAGCCGAGAATGGCATGAATGCTAGGTTTGAGGTGAATGTCAAGTTACATCAAGGTTGTGTAATGTTACCATAGTTGCTTAATGTGTATATGGATGGAGTGGTAAGGGATGTAAATGAAGAGGTACTAGGCAGAGGCTTGGAATTAGTTGGAGGCAATGGGAGGTTGTGGAAAGCGAATCAATTGTTATTTGCAAATGACACAGCATTGGTAGCTGATTCTGAGGATGGACTGAAGCATTTGGAGACTGAGTTTGTTAGGGTGTATGAAAGAAGGAAGCTGTGGGTGAATACTGGTAAAAGTAAAGTCCTGAGGTGTACAAGGAGTGTTAATGTTGGCAGATTGTATGTGAGAGTGAATGGGGAGATGCTTGAGGTTGAGAGTTTCAAGCATATGGGGTTGCACATGGCAGGGAATGAACGAGTGGATGCGGACTTAAGTCATAGAATGAAGGAAGTGAGTAAAGGTCTACGTGGGATGAAAAGTATGATGAAACATTGATATTTAGGAATAAATAAATTCAGGATATATGAAGGCGTGATTGTGCTGACAGCATTGTAGGGAGCATAGACTAGGTATGCAAGAGACAAATATAACAATCTGAATGTAATGGAGGCAAAACATCTAAGTAGTATGACTGGTGCATCTAGAATATATACAGTGTGATGTGAGGAGGTGAAGAAGAGAACTTGTAATGAAAGAATCCTGTTGAATAAGATAGATAAGTATTGAGATGGTTTAGATACACAGAAAGGAGTGATGATCAACTACCAAAGACAGTGTGGAGAGAAAAAGTGGTTGGAGTAGAGCCAAAAGAATGACCTAGAATGAAATGGATGGATGGGGTGAATAGAGCTTTGGATACATGTGGTATGTCAGAGAAGCAGGGAAGTGAGTGTAAGAGTGTGGAGAATAATTGTGTATAGTTGACGCAGGTCAGAGGGATTTCTCGCACCTACAAGAGGGGAGGGTTGCCAAGTGATAAAGCATTGAGGGTAAAGCAGCTGAGGCTTTTGGTCCTAATGGTAGAAAGTATGTGCCCAGCTAACCGGAGGATGACCAAAGCTTGATTGTGGGATGAGTTGTGGCAACTCTTCATCCATTAGGAGCAATGAGGAGTTAATGGCTTATGGTGAAAGTGCATTCTTTGGCTCAGCCACTCCTCCCTTATAAGAGGGAATACGGCAATAGAGCATATAAAGATATTTCCATCCAGCGTCAGATAGATTGACATAACCTAAAGTACAGTAGGAATATATTTTCACTTTCGTATATATATATATATATATATATATATATATATATATATATATATATATATATATATATATATATATATATATATATATATATATATATATATATAGTAATCCCTCGTTTATCATGAGGGTTCGGTTCCGGGATCGGTCGCGATAGGTGAATTTTCGCGAAGTAGGAACACCTTAAAAAAATAAAATATTTGTTTGTTTTTTCCCTTTTTTTTTTTTTACACTTCTTCCACGAGTACAAAGAGGATTACGATAAGAAAAGATCATAATCATCATTATATATATATATATATATATATATATATATATATATAATATATATATATATATATATATATATATATATATATATATATATATATATATATATATATATATATATATATATATATATATATATATATATATATATATATATAATATATATATATATATTATATATACAGTGTTACCTCGGTTATTCGCACTTCTTGGTTCGCGTTCTCACTCTATCACGTTTTTTTTTTGGGATAAATTATTATTTTATTTTATGGGTATGCGCAAAAACATTAAAATATTGAAAATAATTTTTTTCAGTATTTTAATTTTTTTATTGAAATTTACATTGCGTGCTGTTATTTATTATGTAAAGGGTGTTTTTTTAACAGTGCAGGGAGGGTTTATACAGTTCGTAAACGAAAAAATAATTGTAAATGAGTGTGTGTCACGTCATCATCACCTCATTCATCGTAATTTTATCTATCACTTTCATAAAAATTTACGTTGCTTGCTGTTATTTATAATATAAAGGGTGTTTTTTTAACAGTGCAGGGAGGGTTTATACAGTACGTAAACGAAAAAATAATTGTAAATGAGTATGTATGTCACGTCATTATCACCTCATTCACCGTAATTTTATCTATCACTTTCATAAAAATTTACGTTGCTTGCTGTTATTTATAATGTAAAGGGTGTTTTTGAATAGTGCAGGGAGGGTTTATACAGTACATAAACGAAAAAATAATTGTAAATGAGTATGTATGTCACGTCATTATCACCTCATTCACCGTAATTTTATCTATCACTTTCATAAAAATTTACGTTGCTTGCTGTTATTTATAATGTAAAGGGTGTTTTTTGAACAGTGCAGGGAGGGTTTATACAGTACGTAAACGAAAAAATAATTGTAAATGAGTATGTATGTCACGTCATTATCACCTCATTCACCGTAATTTTATCTATCACTTTCATAAAAATTTACGTTGCTTGCTGTTATTAATAATGTAAAGGGTCTTTTTTTAACAGTGCAGGGAGGGTTTATACAATACGTAAACGAAAAAATAATTGTAAATGAGTATGTATGTCACGTCATTATCACCTCATTCACCGTAATTTTATCTATCACTTTCATAAAAATTTACGTTACTTGCTGTTATTTATCATGTAAAGGGTGTTTTTTTAACAGTGCAGGGAGGGTTTATACAGTACGTAAATGAAAAAATAATTGTAAATGAGTATGTATGTCACGTCATTATCACTTCATTCACCGTAATTTTATCTATCACTTTCATAAAAATTTACGTTGCTTGCTGTTATTTATAATGTAAAGGGTGTTTTTTTAACAGTGCAGGGAGGGTTTATACAGTGTAAACGTAAAAATATATTAAAATATCTATGTACATATAGGCGGATCCTACTTTGCGGATTTCCTGGTTCGCGGCGGGTCCCGGAACCGAACTACTGCAATAAGTGAGGCAACACTGTATATATATATATATATATATATATATATATATATATATATATATATATATATATATATATATATATATATATATATATATATATATATATATATATATATATATATATATTGGCATTTATTATCCTACTAGGAATCTACAGTATTACCAAGCCAATTTTCACTAATTTCCCCTCTGAACCTAAATTTATCAAGCTTAAATCCATTTCCCATTACGAGTTCTGGTTCGATCATGAATTTTTAAAACTTTATTAATTATCACCCTTGTAATGACCTGTCAGATGTGAAGGGATTATAAAAGATGTGTAATGAATATCAAACTCTCTGCTGGGTTTTAATATACCTCTGCATTACTTTTATAATGTCTATTCCAAAAATTCTCCTTAGATATTATTATTATCATTATTATTATTATTATTATTATTATTATTATTATTGACCGGAACCGGATTATTATTATTATTATTTTTAACAATTTTCCTTTGATGATGATTGTGGAGATTATTATTATTAATTTCATTATTATTACGAATTTGTAATTAAACCATTATTTTTACAATAAATAATGTAGTTTTGGTTGAATGAACAAGAGTTAATTAAATATGTCTCTCTCTCTCTCCAACATTCTATTTCACCCAATCCCCCACACTCTCTTTGTCCCAGCCAACAAGGGAGGGGCACTCCACACAGTTATTAAAGTAAATAAACCAACAGATGTAAAAACAATGATGAGCCCTTAATAATAATAATAATAATAATGATAATAATCTCCACAATCATCATCAAAGGAAAATTATTGTTGCCAATAATTAATAATAATAATAATAACAATAATAATAAGATCTAAGGAGAATTATTGGAATAGACATCATGAAAATAATGCAGAGGCATATTAAAACCCAGCAGAGAGCTGGATATTCATTACACACCTTTTATAATTCCTTCACATCTGACAGGTCATTACACTCTCCACCTCTGTTTCACTTTACAGCCTGAAAAAGGCTGTTTTATTTTATAATTTTTTGGCACATCCAGGTGTCATAATCATCTTGGGAAAAAATAAAAAATAAATAAATAAATATTGGCCCCCCCCAAAAAAAATCGCGATTCAGTGAAGTCGCGATACGTGAATCGCGATACATATATATATATATATATATATATATATATATATATATATATATATATATATATATATATATATATATATATATATATATATATTTACAGTAATCCCTCACAATATCGGATTCACCTACTGCGAATTCAGTGCATCACGGTTTTTTGGGCAGTTTTTTTTCTTTTTCTGGGTATATGCGAGAATCCACGATATGTGGAAATATTAAAATGTTCAATATTTTCATTATTTCATTGAAATTTTTTTTTCATTATTTTATTGATAAAAAAAAGTATTTCCCAGCCTAAGAATAATAAAACAGTAAAGAATAGTAAAAAACTAATTTAAACATGTAATTCTGCACCATAAAAAATACGATACCGGTATCGGCGTTTTAGAAAATGCAGAGTTGCACCTAAGTGATATAGTACATATTAATATTTCCAGTATTTTCATTATTTTATTGCTAAAAAAAAAAGTATTTCCTAGCCTAAGAATAATAAAACAGTAAAAAATAGTAAAAAGCATAAATTTAAACATGTAACTCACAGTATTGCACCATATAAAATACGATATCGGTATCGGCGTTTCAGAAAACGAAAAGTGTCGCACCTACGTGAGATAGTATATATTAAAATTTCCAGCATTTTCATTATTTTATTGATTAAAAAAAGTATTTCCTAGCCTAAGAACAATAAAAGTAAAAAAATTGTAAAAAACAAATTTAAACATGTAACTTACAGTATTGCTCCATGTAAAATACTGTACGATTGCGCACTGACGTCTTGGAAAACACAAAGGGTCGCACCTACGTGAGATAGTTCATGGGATGCTATTGGCTAATGGGTGGGAGACGACGAATCACAGAATTGTTTTTCTGTATGATCTGCATCATGGGGTCTGTTTGGCTCTTTGATTGAATCTTGGTTCTCCCAGCATCTTCCATTGTCCCGCCTCACCCATTCAGTCTACTCACGTGTGCGCCATATACAATGTGCTTCTTAATACATTGTGCTGGTGATTTTGTGAAACTTTTGTATTTCAACCCCTGCAATTCCTCCCAAGCATCCTTAATCCTCTAAGGCTTCTGGTAGTAAGCCTAAGCGGCAAAGGAAGATGTTGACCATAACAGAAAAGGTAAAACTGTTAGATATGCTGAAGGAAGGAAGAAGGTTCTTGGATGTCGGCAGCCATTTCGGCATCAACGAATCTACTGCTCAAGACATCAAAAAGGACGAGGCAAATATCAGGAAAACAGTGACTAGTACTTCTAATAAAACAACGAAGAGGGTCGTAACACCCCGCAATAAGATAATAGTGCAGATGGAATCTGCTTTGGCCCTGTGGATTGCTGATGGCAGGAAGAAGAACATCAGCTTAGACACCAATATCATACAAAGGCGAAGAAGCTGTATGAGACATTCGCTGCAAACAAACCCGACGACGACAGTGGCGACCACGAGGAGGAGGAGAAAGAAGAAGAAATCTATGATACACAACCAGGACCCTTCAGCGATTCTCCACTGAGGAAACAATTGTTCATTGCAAGCAAGGGCTTGTTCACCAAATTTCAAAAACGCTTTGGCCTAAAGAGCGCTTCAGTGCATGGCAAAGCTGCCTCTGCATATACAACTGCAGCTGAAGAATATGTAAAAAACGACTTCAAGAAAATTATCGAGGAAGGCGAATATGCTATTGAGCAAGTATTTAACATGGATGAGATTGGGTTATTTTGGAAGAGAATGCCGTCTCGCACTTTTCTCTTCAAGGAAAATGCTAAAGCCTGTGATTTAAAGCGCACAAAGACCACGTTACAGTCGTCATGTGCGGGAATGCTGCAGGATTCATGTTAAAGCCCGGGCTTTTCTACAGGTCTAAGAACCCTATGGCTTCAAAGAATAAAAATAAGAATCTGCTGCAAGTGTATTGGATGCATAACCCTAAGGCATGGATCACGAAAAGCCTCACATCGGACTGGTTTTACCAATGCTTTATCCCTCAGGTCAAACTTTATCTTGCAGAGAAGGGCCTTGAATTTAAAGTCCTTCGTTTGATGGATAATGCTGGTGGCCACGCAACTGATCTCCATTACTACGGTGTTCAAGTAGAGTTCCTGCCACTGAATACGACATCACTGATTCAGCCTATGAATCAAGGCGTTATTCGTGCGTTCAAGGTCTTCTACACACGAAATGCCCTGGCGAACCTGGTTGACTCCATGGATGCGGACAAAGAATTTGCACTGAAGACGTAAGGCGTAACTACTCAATTGCTACATGCCTTCAAAATATTCAGAATGCAATCAAAGAGATGAAGTCGGCCACAATCAATGCAAGCTGGAAGAAATTGTGGCCCGAAGTCATATACGACTACAAGGGATTCGCTCATGACAAAGTCCATAACTCGGCAGTTGTGAAAGCTGTGAAGTTGGCTGCATTTCTAGGAGAAGGCTTTAAAGATATGACTCACGAAGATGTCAATGAACTTATCGACTGCCACTCGCAGCCTTTGACTGATGAAGACTTGGAGGAAAAAACAAAATCAGCAAGCAAAGAAGAGGAAGAAGAACAACCAGAGGAAATGCATGAAGAAGTCGAAGAACCTGGCCTTACACTCGAATGCCTGGCAGCCATGTATAACATGGCAATAGAACTCCAACAACTGTCGCAGGATTATGCCGATAATATGGTTCGTTCGGTGAAGTTCTGCAATATTATCGACGATGCCATGACTCCTTACAACACCATCTTCGCACAAAAGAAGACACAGCAATAGCAACTCCCCATTACCATGTTCTTCTCTCCCAAAAAGCAGCCGTACAGCTGTCCTTGGGTGTGGAGCATTTGGCTGTGGAGTGTGTACACGTCATCATTACCTCATTCACGGTAAGCTTACCTGTCACGTTCGTATAAATTTACGCTTGCACGCTGTAATTAATAAAGAAAAGGATGGTTTATTAACAGTGCAGGGAGGGTTTATACAGTAAAGGTAAAAATAAATTTAAAATACCTATGTATATATGGTGCTCCTACTTCGTAGATTTTCACCTATCGTGGAGGATCCTGGAACCGAACCCCGGCGATAAACGAGGGAGCATTATATATATATATATATATATATTATATATATATATATATATATATATATATATATATATATATATATATATTATATATATATATATATATATATACAGTGATTCTTCGCTCTATTGCGTTACTTCCCTCGCGAATTCACTGTATCGCGATTTTTTTTGGCAATTTTTTTTTTGGGGGGGTATATGCAAAAATATTAAAATATAAAAATTTTCAGTATTTTCATTTTTTTATTGAAAAAAAATTTCATTATTTAATTGATAAAAAAAATTTATTTAACAGCCTACGAATAATAAAACAGTAAGGAATAGTAAAAAAAACAAAAATTTTAACAAGTAACTCTGCACCATAGAAAGTACGATACCGGTATCAGCGTTTCGGAAAACGCAAAGGGTCGCACCTACGTGAGCTGGCATATATTAAAATTTATAGTAGCTTCATGATTTTATTGATAAAAAAACGTATTTCTTAGCCCAAGAATAATAAAACAGTAAAAAATAGTAAAAAACATAAATACTAACAGTATTGCACCACGTAAAATACGATACCGGTATCAGTGTTTCGGAAAACGAAAAGGGTCGCACCTACGAGAGCTAGTACATGTTGAAATTTTCATTATTTTATTGATAAAACAGGTATTATCTAGCCTAAGAGTAATAAAACAGTAAAAAAACATAAATTTAGATATATAACTCACAGTATTGCATCATGTGAAATACTGTCCGATAGCGTACAATGTATTAGGGTCGTACCTAAGTGAGCTAGCATATGTATTAAAATTTCCAGTAGTTTCATGATTTTATTGATAAAAAAACGTATTTCTTAGCCTAAGAATAATAAAACAGTAAAAAATAGTAAAAAACATAAATACTAACAGCATTGCACCATGAAAAATACGATACCGGTATCAGCGTTTCGGACAAAGGCTTGCACCTACGTGAGATAGTTCATGGAATGCTATTGGCTGAAAGAGTGAGAGATCTGTATCATGGGGTCAGATTAGCTTTTTTATTGTAGTTTGGTTCTCACACAATCTTCCATTGTCTCGCCTCACTCGTTCAGTCTAACTCACGTGTGCGCCGTTCACGTTGTGCATATTAATACGTTTTGCTTGTGATTTTTTACTCGGGTATTTTAACCTTTGCAATGCCTTCCATGCATCCTTCATCTTCTAAGGCTTCTGGTAGTGAGCCTAAGCGGAAAAGGAAGATGTTAACCATAACAGATGAGGTGGAACTCTTAGATATGTTGAAAAAAGGAAAAAGGTTTACGGATGTCGGCCGCTATTTTGGCCTCAATGAATAACAACCTTAAAGCTGTTATTGGTTGCGGAATAATTTCCTCTGGCGTCTACAAACTCGTTACCGCCTCATTCATGATAAGTTTACCTATCACGTACATATAAATTTACGTTGCATGCTGTTATTTATAAAGTAAAGGGTGTTTTTTTTAACAGTGCTGGAGGGTTTATACTGTAAACGTAAAAATAATTGTAAAATACCGATGTACATGAGTATGTCATGTCATTACCACCTCATTCACAGTAAGTTTATGTATCACTTTCATATAAATTTACGCTTGCGTGCTGTTATTTATGAAGTAAAGGGTGGTTTGTTAACAACACAGGGAGGGTTTATACAGTTTATACAATGTAAACGTAAAAATAAATTAAAATATCTATGTACAGTGATCCTTCGCTGGATCGCGTTTTCACTGTACCACGGTTTTTTTTTGGCAAATTATATTTATTTTTAGGGCATATGCAAAAATATTAAAATATTGAAAAATAAAAATTTTCAGTATTTTCATTTTTATATTAAAAAAAGCAAATTTCATTATTTAATTGATAAAAAAAATTTATTTCCCAGCCTATGAATAATAAAACAGTAAAAAATAGTAAAAAACATAAATTTAGATGTATAACTCACAGTACAGGGTATTAAATCATGTCAAATAGTGTCCGATAGCGTACAGTGTATTGAGGTCGCACCTAAGTGAGCTAGAATATACTGTATATTAAAATTTCCAGTAATTTCATGATTTTATTGATAAAAAGGCATATTTCTTAGCCTAAGAATATTAAAACAGTAAAAAATAGTAAAAAAAACATAAATACTAACAGTATTGCACCACGTAAAATACGATACCGGAATCAGAGTTTCGGAAAACGCAAAGGCTCTCACCTACGTGACCGAGTGAATATTAAAATTTTCATTATCTTATTGATAAAACAAGTATTTCCTAGCCTAAGAATAATAAAACAGTAAAAAATAGTAAAAAACATAAATACAGTACTAACAGTATTGGACCATGTAAAATACGATACCAGTATCACGTTTCGGAAAACGCAAAGGCTCTCACCTACGTGACCTAGTGAATATTAAAATTTTCATTATTTTATTGATAAAGCAAGTAGTTCCTAGCATAAGGATAATAAAACAGTAAAAAATAATAAAAAAAACATAAATACTAACGGTATTGCACCATGTAAAATACGATACCGCTATCAGCGTTTCGGAAAACGAAAAGGCTCTCACCTACGTGAGATAGTTCATGGAATGTTATTGGCTGAAAGGTCGGGAGACGACGAATCACAGAATTGTTTTTCTGTATGTTCTGTATCATGGGGTCTGATTGGCTTTTTCATTGCGGTTTGCTTTTCCCACCATTTTCCAATGTCTCGCCTCACTCGTTCAGTCTAACTCACGTGTGCGCCGTTCACGTTGCGCTTATTAATATGTTTTGCTTGAGAATGTGTTTTCACGCGTAATTTAACCTTTGCAATGCCTCCCAAACGTCCTTCATCTTCTAAGGCTTCTGGCAGTCAGCCTAAGCGGCAAAGGAGGATGTTAACCATAGTATATAAGGTGAAACTCTTAGATATGTTGAAAGAAGGAAAAAGGTTTACGGATGTCGGCCGCTATTTTGGCCTCAATGAATCTACTGTTCGCTACATCAAAAAGGACGAGGCAAAGATCAGGAAAACAGCGAGCATTTCTTTTGATAATTCAGCAAGGAGGGTCGTAAAATCCCGCAATAAGGCTTTGAGTGATGAAGACTTGGAAGAAATGATGAAATCAGCGAGCGAAGAAGAGGAAGAACTTCAGGAAACGCACGAAGAAATTGAAAAACCTGGCCTTACACTCGAACGTCTAGCAGCCATATATCAACATGTGAAAGCAGCCCAAAAACTCTCGCAGGAATATGACAATAATATGGATCATTCGGTGACCTGTAATTTTCTTGACAATGCCATGATTCCATACCATACCATCTTCCAACAAAAGAAGAAACAGCGACAGCAACTCCCCATTACCATGTTCTCCCCCAAAAAGCAGCCGTAAAGCCTTTATTGGCTGCGAAATAATTTCATCCGGGGTCAAGAAACATCATCATCACCTCATTCACGGTAAGTTTACCTATCACGTACATATAAATTTACGTTGCATGCTGTTATTTATAATGTAAAGGGTGTTTTTTTAACAGTGCAGGGAGTGTTTATACAGTACGTAAACGCAAAAATAATAGCAAAATACCTACGTACATGAGTATGTCATGTAATTTCCACTTTATTCACAGTAATTTTATCTATCACTTATATAAATTTACGTTGCATGCTGTTATTTATAAAGTAAAGGGTGTTTTTTTAACAGTGTAGGGAGGGTTTATACAATACGTAAACGTAAAAATAACTGTAAAATACCTATGTATATGAGTATGTCACGTCATCATCACCTCATTCACGGTAAGTTTTCCTATCACTTTCATATAAATTTACGTTGCATGCTGTTATTTATAAAGTGAAGGGTGTTTTTTTAACAGTACAGGGAGGGTTTATACAGTGTAAACGTAAAAATAAATTAAAATATCTATGTACATATAGGCTGATCCTGCTCCGCGATTTTCCTGTCTCGCTCCAGGTCCTGGAACCGAACCATCACGATAATTGAAGGAACACTGTCCATATAGGGTGATCCTACTTCACGAAAATTCCTGTCTCGCGCCGGGTCCCGGAACCGAACCTTCGCGGTAAATGAAGGAACAATATATATATATATATATATATATATATATATATATATATATATATATATATATATATATATATATATATATATTATATATATATATACGGGTAAATGGAAAATCGCGTGAAAGTACGAGTCATTTTCCATAGCAAACAATGATAAAGGGCATAGATACGTTATAAACTTTATATAGACACACCATGCCAAAGATATAAGATAAGTAAAAAACATATTTTATTACTACATAGCAAAGCAGAAAGCCCTGTATCTATTTTTAAGAGTACACAAAAGATATTCATATTCACTTTACAGCTAGAAATTAACATAAATTACTGTACTGTACTCTATTATGCAGTGGGCAACAGTTATACAGTACACTGGGACATGCATGGTGGCTGTGAGCAAGTAACTTATGCAGTAGAAGAGGAGGAGGATGCAGAAGAACGAACCTCTATCTGCAAATGTAAACAAAGATAAAATAAAAATTATATATAACCATAGCAAGACTAAAAAACAAAACAAAAAATCAATTATGCAATGCCTAAATCTACCATAGGACAGATTAAAAAAACTTAATCTACATTCTCTAGAGAGGCGCAGAGTTAGTGGGGATATGATTGAGGTGTATAAATGGTTTAAAGGGATTAACAAGGGTGATTTTAATAAAGTTTTAAAAATTCACGATCAAACCAGAACTCGTAATGGGTAATGGATTTAAGCTTGATAAATTTAGGTTCAGAAGGAAAATTGGTGAAAATTGGCTTGGTAATACCATCGAGTAGCTGATGCATGGATCAGGATTCCTAGTAGGATAATAAATGGCAAAATAAAAAATTAATATATATATATATATATATATATATATATATATATATATATATATATAGTGATCCTTCGCACTATCGCGTGTCTTGCCTTGCGAATTCACTGTACCGCGATTTTTTTTGGCAAATTTTTTTTTGGGGGGGTACACCTAGTTCTCAGAATAACGCCTAGATAGGTTCTCAGAAGTGTCGGGTAAATAGAAAAGCGCGTGAAAAAATGAGTTATTTTCCATAGGAAACAATGATAAAGGGCATAGATATGTTCCAAACCTTAAATAGACACACCATGCCAAAGACATAAGATAAGTAAAAAACATATTTTATTACTACATAGCAAATCGGAAAGCCCTGTACCTATTTTTAAGAGTATACAAAAGATATTCATATTCACTTTACAGCTAGAAATTAACATACATTACTATACTTTATTATGCAGTGGGCAACAGTTATACAGTACACTGGGACATGCATGGTGGCAGTGAGCAAGTAACTTATGTGGTAGAAGAGGAGGAGGATGCAGGAGAACGAACCTCTATCTGCAAATGTATACAAAGATAAAATAGGAATTATAAATAACCAAAGCAAGACTAAAAAACGAAAAAAATAATAATTATGCAATGCCTAAATCTACCATATGACAGATTAAAAAAACTTAATCTACATTCTCTAGAGAGGCACACACTTAGGGGGGATATGATTAAGGTGTATAAATAGTTTAAAGGGATTAACAAGGGTGATATTAATAAAGTTTTAAAAATTCCTGATCAAACCAGAACTCGTAATGGGTAATGGATTTAATCTTGATAAATTTAGGTTCAGAAGGGATATTCGTGAAAATTGGCCTGGTAACACCGTAGAGTATTCCTACTAGGATAATAAATGCCAATACCTAAGACACCTTCATATGTAGATTAGATAGACATATGACTGAGGAATGGTGGGTGTATATATAATGAATAATGATGATCTTTTCTTATCGTAATCCTCTTTGTACTGGTGGAAGAAGCACCGCATGCGGTTATTTACTATATTATTATTATTATTTATTTATTTTTTTTTAAATATAGTAAATAAGCACCCCGCGGAGGCTTCTACCACCAGTAGAAAGAGGATTACGATAAGAAAAGATCATCATCATTATACATTATATATACAGCCACCCTATTGGGTAGAATAGAATGTTGGAATGAGAGAGAGAGAGAGAGAGAGAGAGAGAGAGAGAGAGAGAGAGAGAGAGAGAGAGAGAGAGAGAGAGGAGAGAGAGAGAGAGAGAGAGAGAGAGAGAGAGAGAGAGAGAGAGAGAGAGAGAGAGAGAGAGAGAGAGAGAGAGAGAGAGAGAGAGAGAGAGAGAGAGAGAGAGAGAGAGAGAGAGAGAGAGAGAGAGAGAGAGAGAGAGAGAGAGAGAGAGAGAGAGAGAGAGAGAGAGAGAGAGAGAGAGAGAGAGAGAGAGAGAGAGAGAGAGAGAGAGAGAGAGAATCTTTAATTAACTAATGTTCATTGAACCAAAACTACATTATTTATTGTAAAAAATAATGGTTTAATTACAAATTTGAAATAGTAATGATATTAATAATAATAATAATAATAATAATAATAATAATAATATTAATAATAATAATAATATTAATAATAATAATAATAATCTCCACAATCATCATCAAAGGAAAATTATTGTTAAAATAATGATAATGATAATAATAATAATAATAATAATAATAATAATAATAATAATAAGATCTAAGGAGAATTTTTGGAACAGACATCATGAGAGTAATGCAGAGGTATATTAAAACCCAGCAGAGAGCTCGATATTCATTACACATCTTTTATAATCCCTTCACATCTGACAGGTCATTACACTCTCCATGTTTCTCTTTACAGCCTAATAAAGGCTGCTTTATTTTATAATTTTTTGGTCCATCCTGGTGTTAAAAAAAAAAAAAAAAAAGGGGGGGGGGGCGTTATTCGCGAAATCCGACTTTTTTACTATTACTTTTGGGGGGAGTTATTTCAATTTCGCGGATAAAAAAATCGTTAATATTAAAATATTAAACAAATAAGAATTTTCAGTATTTTCATTTATTTTTATTGAAAAAAAAAATTTAAGCGATAAAAAAAATTTATTTCCAAGCCTACGAATAATAAAACAGCAAGAAATAGTAAAGAAAACATAAATTTGAACATGTAACTCTGCACCATAGAAAGTACGATACCGGCATCAGAGTTTCGGAAAACGCAAAGGGTCGCACCTAAGTGAGCTAGCATATACAGTATTAAAATTATCAGTAGTTTCATGATTTTACTGATAATAAAACGTATTTCTTAGCCAAAGAATAATAAAACAGAAAAAATAGTAAAAAACATAAATACTAACAGTATTGCACCATGTAAAATACGATACCGATATCAGCGATTCTGAAAACGAAAAGGGTCGCACCTACGTGAGATAGTACATATTAAAATTTTCATTATTTTATTGATGAAACAAGTATTTCCTAGCCTAACAGTAATAAAACAGTAAAAAAGAGTAAAACACATAAATTTAGATATATAATTCACAGTATTGCATCATGTGAAATACTGTCTGATAGCGTACAATGTATTGGGGTCGTACCTATGTGAGCTAGCATATATATTAAAATTTCCAGTAGTTTCATGATTTTATTGATAAAAAAACGCATTTCTTAGCCTAAGAATAATAAAACAGTAAAAAATAGTAAAAAACATAAATACTAACAGTATTGCACCATGTAAAATACGATACCGGTATCAGCATTTCGGACAAAGGCTTGCACCTACGTGAGATAGTTCATGGAATGCTATTGGCTGAAAGAGTGAGAGATCTGTATCATGGGGTCTGATTGGCTTTTTCATTGAAGTTTGGTTCTCCCACCATATTCCATTGTCTCGCCTCACTCGTTTAGTCAAACTCAAGTGTGCTCCGTTCACGTTGTGCTTATTAATACGTTTTGCTTGTGATTTCTTTACTCACATATTTTAACCTTTGCAATGCCTCCCAAGCATCCTTCATCTTCTAAGGCTTCTGGTAGTGAGCCTAAGTGGCAAAGGAAGATGTTAACCATAACAGATAAGGTGAAACTCTTAGATATATCGAAAGAAGGAAAACGGTTTACGGATATCGGCCGCTGTTTTGGCCTCAATGAATAACAGCCATAAAGCTGTTATTGGCTGCGGAATAATTTCCTCTGGCGTCTACAAACTCATTACCACCTACCTCATTCACAGTAAGTTTACCTATTACGTACATATAAATTTACGTTGCATGCTGTTATTTATAAAGTAAAGGGTGGTTTTTTAACAGTGCAGGGAGGGTTTATACAGTAAACGTAAAAATAATTGTAAAATACCTATGTACATGAGTATGTCATGTCATTACCACCTCATTCACAGTAAGTTTATCTATCACTTTCATATAAATTTAAGCTTGCATGCCGTTATTTATGAAGTAAAGGTGTTTGTTAACAATACAGGGAGGGTTTATACAGCTTATACAGTGTAAACGTAAAAATAAATTAAAATATCCATGTACATATAGGGTGATCCTACTTCGTGATAGGTGAATTTCCGCGAAGTAGGATATATATATATATATATAAAAAAAAAAAAAAAAAAAAAAAAAAAAAAAAAAAAAAAAAAAAAATTAATGATGATTATGACACCAGGATTGGCCAAAAATTATGAAATAAAGCAGCCTTTATCAGGCTGTAAAGACAAACAGAGATGGAGAGTGTAATGACCTGTCAGATGTGAAGGGATTATAAAAGATGTGTAATGAATATCCAGCTCTCTGCTGAGTTTTAATATACCTCTGCATTACTTTCATGATGTCTATTCCAAAAATTCTCCTCAGATCTTATTATTATTATTATTATTATAATTATTATTATTATTATTGGCAACAATAATTTTCCACTGATGATGATTGTGGAGATTATTATTTTATTATTATTATTATTATTATTATAATGAATTTGTAATTAAACCATTAATTTTACAATAAATAATGTAGTTTTGGTTGAACGAACAAAAGTTAATTAAAGATCTCTCTCTCCAACATTCTATTCTACACAACCCCCCACACACTCTTTGTCCCAGTAAACTAGGGAGGGCACTGTATACAGTTATTAAAGTAAATAAACCAACAGATGTACAAACACTGATGAGCCCTTAATAATAATAATAATAATAATAATAATAATAATAATAGTAATAATAACAATAATAATAATAATAATCTCCACAATCATCATCAAAGGAAAATTATCATCGCCAATAATAATAATAATAATATATAAGGAGAATTATTGGAATAGACATCATGAAACTAATGCAGAGGTATATTAAAACCCAGAAGAGAGCTGAATATTCATTACACATCTTTTATAATCCCCTATCATCATTAAAGGAAAATTATGATCACCAATAATAATAATAATAATAATAATAATAATATCTAAGGAGAATTATTGGAATAGACATCATGAAACTAATGCAGAGGTATATTAAAACCCAGAAGAGAGCTGAATATTCATTACACATCTTTTATAATCCCCTTACATCTGACAGATCATTACACTCTCCATCTCTGTTTCTCTTTACAGCCTGATAAAGGCTGTCTTATTTTATTATTTTTTGGCCCATCCTGGTGTCACAATAATCTTTATTTTTTTTTTCTCTTTCAAAAAAATATCTGCGATGCACTGAATCCGCGATAGGTGAACCGCAAGTAGCGAGGGATTACTGTATATATATATTGTATTGAATATATTTCAAGACAGTTTATTTCTATGTAGATAATGTATGTGTTGTTTTGCAAGATAGTATTGTTTATTGTAGCTTAAGTGAATGTATGTAGATTTACAGACAATGTATGTACTGTATACCCATTCAGTGATAACAAGTTTACAAATATATTCGTATGTATAATGCATAATTCATTCTTTGGACTAGTCGTAGCAGATAGAGGGAACTCTGATACACCAAAGTTCAACCACAAATATGTCACCCCCTCCGGTTTCCCTCGCATGTACGTACAAAGAACCTTTATTTGTAAGTGTTCCTCTCCCCTTTTCTCACCTATATAGAGGAAAGCTTAGCCTTAGTACCAGGGACCCCAACAAACAAGGGGTGTTCGGTGAGATTAAAAAAACCCAGCAGTTGATCTCGTGAGATGTTACAAGACACTCATATTTGTGACGTGATTTGAACACGTGGTAGCAGTCTTAATTAATATTTATGAAATACATTTGTTACCATGATTATTGACGGTGCATACAGTGCTCCTTCCATTATCGCGAGGGTTCGGTTCCGGGACCCAGTGCGAAAGAGGAAAATCGCGGAGTAGGATCAGCCTATATGTACATAGATATTTTAATTTATTTTTACGTTTACAACGTATAAACTGTATAAACCCTCCCTGTACTGTTAACAAACGACCCTTTACATCATAAATAACAGCATTCAAGCGTAAATTCATATGATATACTCATGTACATAGGTATTTTACAATTATTTTACGTTTACTGTATAAATCCTCCCTGCACTGTTAAAAACCCACCCTTTACTTTATAAATAACAGCATGCAACATAAATTTATATGTACGTTATAGGTAAACTTACCTTATCTGTTATGGTTAACATTTTCCTTTGCCGCTTAGGCTCACTACAAGAAGCCTTAGAGGATGAAGGATGCTTGGGAGGCATGGCAAAGGTTAAAATATGCGAGTAAAAAAATCACAAGCAAAACGTATTAATAAGCACAACGTGAACGGCGCACACGTGAGTTTGACTGAATGAGCCTTTGTCCGAAACAGTGATAGCGGTATTGTATTTTACATGTTGCAATACTGTTAGTATTTATGTTTTTTACTATTTTTTACTGTTTTATTATTCTTAGGCTAAGAAATACATTTTTTTATCAATAAAATCATGAAACTACTGGAAATATAAATATATATGCTAGCTCACGTAGCTGCGACCCCAATACATTGTACTTTCGAACACAAGCAAAACGTTTAATAAGCACAACGTGAACGGCGCACACGTGAGTTAGACTGAACGAGCCTTTGTCCGAAACGCTGATAGCGGTATCGTATTTTACATGTTGCAATACTGTTAGTATTTATGTTTTTTACTATTTTTTACTGTTTTATTATTCTTAGGCTAAGAAATACGTTTTTTTATCAATAAAATCATGAAACTACTGGAAATATAAATATATATGCTAGCTCACGTAGCTACGACCCCAATACATTGTACGCTATCGGACACTATTTCGCATGATGCAATACTGTGAGTTATACTGTATGTACGTATACCTAAATTTATGTTTTTTACTATTTTTTACTGCTTTATTATTCGTAGGCTGGGAAATAATTTTTTTTTATCAATTAGATAATGAAATATGTTTTTTTCAATAAAAAAATGAAAATACTGAGAATTTTTATTTTTTTAATATTTTAATATTGTTGCATATACCCAAAAAATAAAATAATAATTTGCCAAAAAAAAAAACCGTGGTACAGTGAAAACGCGATCCAGTGGGGGATCACTGTATATGTTTAATAATGAGTAAGCAGGTGTACTCGTGAGATGCTATGAGACACTCATGCTTACCATGATTTTTGACGATGCTTATAAGTCTGATAAGGAGTAATTAGTTGTCCTCGTGAGATGCTACGAGACACTTAATTAGAAGAACGTGGTAGAGATCCGTGGATCAGAAGATATTAGAGTTTGATTCGGAGTCTCGTGATTGCTGACGATATCTGGGCTTTACGGATAGATGAGTACAGATTTAACTTATTTCTAACAATGTTTATAACAACATGTGAGGGACAGAATGAGCTCATTTAATAGAATGCACGCAGGTAGAATGCATGTTGGAAAATTTATTATACTGTATAAGGAACTTTTAATTTAAGGTGAGGAGAATTTATTTAATTCCTAAATCCACAGTTCACAAACCCCCTTATAAAATATTTGCATGTAAGTCTACACATGTAATAATTATATTTTATTGGTAGAGGATTTAATATTGAGATCATTTGTAGGCCTCTATCGAAGCCGTGTCAGAATTTCCGAATTTACGGGGTTATAAGATCGAAGGGTAATAACTTATAGGTAATCCTCCAAAGCTTTTGGTCGTTCGAACGGGATGAGAATTGGTGTGGTAATGGTGAAGATAATAAACATTTTAGATAAACTACCACCTTGTAAGTAGTTTAAAACTCTACAGTTTAAACTTTCCACATTTCAGCAGGATAAAAAAATGCACTGCATGTATTTGCGAACATAACTTTGAAATTTAAGTGGTTGTTGAAATAAATAAGAGAATCTTTTTTCCGCATGGATAAAGTGCTTCTCTATTTGTGGAAACGAAGTATACTTTGTAGTTGAGTGTCCACTAAATAAATTGGAAATTAGTATCCAATTTTGGCTGGTTGAACAGTGGTTATTAGTTGGGGATTTTGGTGTTTACATATTTCCCCTTTAACGATGTCTAGAATGTCGTATTGATTCCTTTGTTTACGTAAATAAACAGAAGGTAGTGACCCACCTGCTGCTAGGTGCAGAGTGTCGTTTATTCGAGAGACAGTGTGTTTTACTTTACAATTTCCATTTATTGTTGATGCCTTAACAGTGTCGCTTAGTCGATGAATAATGTGTTTTACACTTTATGGATTGGCATCATAAATGACAAAATTGAATAACTGTATATTATTATATTGAAATTTTGGAAATTGTCTTATGATACTCTTTACAGAGTGAATGTGTGTTGCATTGTGGACGTATAAAGAAGATCGTGGTTTCTTTGATAACATAATTACATCATATATTTGTTTGTTGATCTCTTATGTTCTATTTGCTTTCTCAATATGTCGGTTAAACCTGAGGCATTACAATGTCTTCGTGAATTAATTCAATGTGATTGTGTTCAATGTCAAACAAACTTGCCAAAGATGATGAGACACTTGTTGTTACTTATATAGAAAGATGTATTCATACCCTAACTGAAAGATTTGGAAGAAATGATAGGAAATATGAAGAATATGTCGAGGATAGGCCCCTTAAAAGGGATTCTGAAAGGGAAGATATAGAACGTGACAAACTAGCTAAAACAGTGAATAAGAATAGCTTAGCTGTCCTAGAATGGATTTGTAAGTTAGGAACTAAGAAGAGTACTAGAGCTCCTAGTTCTGAGAGTTCAAGCCCTCCCAGTGGACAAACCACACCTAGATTTTCTGAAGTAAAAATACCACAGTTCTCTGGAAACTATGATGACTGGAACGAGTTTTAGGATACGTTTGATGGCTTAGTACATGGTACTTCTATGCCAACTATGACAAAGTTTACCATCTTGAAAAATGCCCTTAAAGGAAATGCCAAAGACACCATACAGGGATATCCTGTTGCTAACAAGAGTTATGATGAATGCAATCAACAGCTACAAGCTGTTTATGCCAGCAAGAACCGGATTGTAAAAAATTTAATGAGGAAATTGGTAAAAATACCAACTCCCTCTTCAAATTATTCATCACTTTTTAAGTTCAAGCAGGAAGTAGAAGCCATCACCCGAAGCCTGAAAAACAATAGAAACATGAAGAACAATGATTGGGTGTTTTCAGAACTCATGATGATGAAATTAAGAAAAGATGTGGAGAACTGGATTAGCATGAAACTAGACACTAAATATCCTTCATTTGAAACACTCTTGAAAGAACTGGGAAAATATGCATATCATATCGAAGGCAATTACACTAAAGATATCACAAAGGGAAAGATCCAAGCCTCCCAGAGAGATGAGATCCAGTCCTATAAAAAGGATGTGGGTAGTTATGGTGCTGTTGCAAAAATGGTAAATAGTAAAACAGAATGTGTACTTTGTGGTTGGCAAAGTCATAAGTCTGAACAGTGTAATAAAGTAGTTAGCATAAGTGAATGCAGAGATAGATTGAGAGATAGTAACAAAAGTGTGAGATGTACTCTGTCAGGGCATTACACAAATAAATGTTACACTCAGTTAAACTGTACCAAGTGCAAAATATTTGGTCACCATGCAGCCTTGTGTACAAACGAGAATCAAAGCTTCGTATAAGGTTTGAAGAGCCTACATTTCTGAACGAACAGTCAGGAAATGGTTCAAAATTAATAGATGAGTCACGCAATATGCAAGAAAATTCTGACTCGGAAAAGGACAAGAAACATGTTGGTGTGATGACTATGAATGCAGTACAAAGGCAAATGGTGAAGCCGAGTTTACATTCATGTGCTCTGCCCACTGCCAGTGGAACAATAAGCAGCTCAAAGGGAAATCTTTGTGTAAACACTAGGTTATTCTTTGATACAGGTTCCCAGTGTTCCTTTATAACTAGGGACTTAGCTGAAAGGCTTAAATTTAGCCTAGTAGATGCAATGTCTCTTGGTATTGATGGCTTTTGCTCTGAAAGATTTAGAATCTGCTGCCAGTGTATTGGATGCATAAACCTAAGGCATGGATCACGAAAAGCCTCACATCGGACTGGTTTCACCAATGCTTTATCCCTCAGGTTAGAATTTATCTTGCGGAAAAAGGCCTTGAATTTAAAGTCCTTCTTTTGATGGATAATGCTGGTGGCCACGCAACTAATCTCGAATATAACGGAGTTCAAGTCGAGTTCCTGCCACAAAATACGATGTCACTGATTCAGCCTATGGATCAAGGCGTTATTCGTGCGTTCCAGGTCCTCTACACACAAAATGCCATGGCGAACCTGGTTGAATCCATGGATTCGGACAAAGAATTCTCAAAGAAGACGTACTGGCGTAATTACACGATTGCCACACGCCTTCAAAATGCAATCAAAGAGATGAAGTTGGCCACAATCAATGCCAGCTGGAAGAAATTGTGGCCCGAAGTCATCCACGACTACAAGGGATTTGCTTCTGACAAAGTCCATAACTCGGCATTTGCGAAAGCTGTGAAGTTGGCTGCATTGCTAGGAGGAGAAGGCTTTAAAGATATGACTCACGAAGATGTGAAAGAACTGATTGATTGACACTCGCAGCCTTTGACTGATGAAGACTTGGAAGAAATGATGAAATCAGCGAGCGAAGAAGAGGAAGAACTTCAGGACACGCACGAAGAAATTGAAGAACCTGGCCTTACACTCGAACGTCTGGCAGCCATTTATGAACATGTGAAAGCAGCCCAACAACTCTCACAGGAATATGACGATAATATGGTGCGTTCGGTGACCTTCTGTAATATTCTCGACGATGCCATGATTCCTTACCATACCATCTTCCAACAAAAGAAGAAACAGCGACAGCAACTCACCATTACCATGTTCTTCTCCCCCAAAAAGCAGCTATAAAGCTTTTATTGGCTGTGAAATAATTTCCTCCGGGGTCAAGAAACGTCATTACCACCTCATTCACGGTAAATTTACCTATCACGTACATATAAATTTACGTTGCATGCTGTTATTTATAATGTAAAGGGTGTTTTTTTAACAATGCAGGGAGGGTTTATACAGTACGTAAATGTAAAAATAATTGTAAAAAACCTATGTACATGAATATGTCATGTAATTACCACTTCATTCACCGTAATTTTATCTATCACTTTCATATAAATTTACGTTGCATGCTGTTATTTATAAAGTACAGGGTGCTATTGTAACAGTGCAGGGAGGGTTTATACAGTACATAAACGTAAAAATAATTGTAAAATACCTATGTACATGAGTACGTCATGTCATTACCACCTCATTCACCGTAATTTTATCTATCGCTTTCATATAAATTTACTTTGCAAGCTGTTATTTATAAAGTAAGGGGTGTTTTTTTAACAGTGCAGGGAGGGATTATACAGTAGGTAAACGTAAAAATAATTGTAAAATACCTATGTACATGGGTATATCATGCCATTACCACCTCATTCACTGTAAGTTTATCTATCACTTTCATATAAATTTGCATTGCATGCTGTTATTTATGAAGTAAAGGTTGGTTTGTTAACAGTACAGAGAGGGTTTATACAGTGTAAACGTAAAAATAAATTAAAATATCTATGTACATACAGGTTGATCCTACTTCGCGATTTTCCTGTCTCGCGCCGGGTCCCGGATCCGAACCATCGCGATAATTGAAGGAACACTGTATATATATATATATATATTATATATATATATATATATATATATATATATATATATATATATATACAGTGTTACCTCCCTTATCGCGGTAGTTCGGTTCCGGGACCCGGCGAGAACCAGGAAATCCGCGGAGTAGGATCAGCCTATATGTACATAGATATTTTAATGTATTTTTACGTTTACACTGTATAAACCTCCCTGTACTGTTAAAAAAACACCCTTTACATTATAAATAACAGCAAGCAACATAATTTTTTATGAAGGTGATAGGAAAACTTACCGTGAATGAGGTGATGATGACTTGATATACAAAGGTATAGTATTTTACAATAATTTTTACGTTTACGTAAAATAGCGGCCGACATGCACAAACTTTTTTCCTTCTTTCAACATATCTAAGAGTTTCACTTTATCTACAATGGTTAACATTTTCCTTTGCCGCTTAGGCTCACTACAAGAAGCCTTAGAAGATGAAGGATGCTTGGGAGGCATTGCAAAGGATAAAATATGTGAGTAAAAATATCACAAGCAAAACATATGAATAATAATAAGCACAACGTGAATGGTGCACACAAGTGAGGCGAGACAATGGAAGATGGTTGAAGCCTTTGTCCGAAACGCTGATAGCGGTATCGTATTTTACATGTTGCAATACTGTTAGTTTTTATGTTTTTTACTATATTTTACTGCTTTATTATTCTTAGGCTAAGATATATGTTTTTTTTATCAATAAAATCATGAAACTACTGGAAATATAAATATATATGTTAGCTCAAGTAGCTGTGACCCCAATACATTGTACGCTATCGAACACAAGCAAAACGTTTAATAAGCACAACGTGAACAGCGCACACGTGAGTTAGACTGAACGAGTCTTTGTCCAAAACGCTGATAATGGTATCGTATTTTACATGTTGCAATACTGTTAGCATTTATGTTTTTTACTATTTTTTACTGTTTTATTATTCTTAGGCTGATAAATACATTTTTTTTATCAATAAAATCATGAAAGTACTGGAAATATAAATATATATGCTAGCTCACGTAGCTGCAACCCCAATACATTGTATGCTATCGAACACTATTTCGTATGATGTAATACTGTGAGTTATACTGTACGTACGTATATCACTCAGTTATTAGTACAATGTATATTAATTTAAAATTCATTTACTTATTTGATGATTGTACAAAATCTATTCTATATATTCATTGCAATTTGGACCAAATATTCCTTTTGTAAAGATTATACTGTACTTTTCAAAAGAGGTGGTCAATAAACGTATCTATCTATCTAAATTTATGTTTTTTTACTATTTTTTACTGCTTTATTATTTGTAGGTTGGGAAATAATTTTATTTTATCAATTAGATAATGAAATATGTTTTTTCAATAAAAAAAAATGAAAAAACAAAATTTTTTATTTTTTAATATTTTAATATTTTTGCATATACCCATGAAATAAAATAATAATTTATCCAAAAAAAACACGATACAGTGAGACCGCGAACCAAGAAACGCGAATAACCAGGGGAACACTGTATATATACAGTGTTGCCTCACTTATCGCGGTAGTTCAGTTCCGGGACCTGGCGTGAACCAGGAAATCCGCGAAGTAGGATCCGCCTATATGTACATATATATTTTAATATATTTTTACGTTTACACTGTATAAACCCTCCCTGCACTGTTAAAAAACACCCTTTACATTATAAATAACAGCAAGCAACGTAAATTTTTATGAAAGTGATAGATAAATTACGGTGAATGAAGTGATAATGATGTGACATACATACTCATTTACAATTATTTTTTCGTTTACGTACTGCATAAACCCTCCCTGCACTGCTAAAAAAACACCCTTTACATTATAAATAACAGCAAGCAACGTAAATTTTTATGAAAGTGATAGATAAAATTACGGTGAATGAGGTGATAATGACGTGACATACATACTCATTTACAATTATTTTTTCGTTTACGTACTGTATAAACCCTCCCTGCACTGTTAAAAAAACACCCTTTACATTATAAATAACAGCAAGCAACGTAAATTTTTATGAAAGTGATAGATAAAATTACGGTGAATGAGGTGATAATGACGTGACATACATACTCATTTACAATTATTTTTTCGTTTAAGTACTGTATAAACCCTCCCTGCACTGTTAAAAAAAACACCCTTTACATTATAAATAACAGCAAGCAAGGTAAATTTTTATGAAAGTGTTAGATAAAATTACGGTGAATGAGGTGATAATGACGTGACATACATACTCATTTACAATTATTTTTTCGTTTACGTACTGTATAAACCTTCCCTGCACTGTTAAAAAAACACCCTTTACATTATAAATAACAGCAAGCAACGTAAATTTTTATGAAAGTGATAGATAAAATTACGGTGAATGAGGTGATAATGACGTGACATACATACTCATTTACAATTATTTTTTCGTTTACGTACTGTATAAACCCTCTCTGCACTGTTAAAAAAACACCCTTTACATTATAAATAACAGCAAGCAAGGTAAATTTTTATGAAAGTGATAGATAAAATTACGGTGAATGAGGTGATAATGACGTGACATACATACTCATTTACAATTATTTTTTCGTTTACGTACTGTATAAACCCTCCCTGCACTGTTAAAAAAACCCCCTTTACATTATAAATAACAGCAAGCAACGTAAATTTTTATGAAAGTGATAGATATAATTACGATGAATGAGGTGATGATGACGTGACACACATACTCATTTACAATTATTTTTTCGTTTACGAACTGTATAAACCCTCCCTGCACTGTTAAAAAAACACCCTTTACATTATAAATAACAGCACGCAACGTAAATTTCAATAAAAAAATGAAAATACTGAAAATTTTGTTTTCAATATTTTAATATTTTTGCGTATACCCATAAAATAAAATAATAATTTATCCAAAAAAAAACCGCGATAGAGTGAGAACGCGAACGAAGAAGCGCGAATAACCGGGGTAACACTGTATATATATATATATATATATATATATATATATATATATATATATATATATATATATATATATATATATATATATATATATATATATATATATATATATATATATATATATATATATATATATATACTGTATATATATTTTATATATATACAGGTATACCACACCCAACATCGTTAATTGGTTCCAGGAGAGACGACTTAAGTCGAAAAACAATTTAAATTGAATTAGCTTGTCTCTAGGCTAGCCTAGATATACAGATTTACTGTAGTAGTAGTATAGTTGGGTGGGATATGCCATTTGCAACGGCTCCCAAGTCTTGGTTTTGCTTTGCTAAATTGTTTGTGCGGTTTTTATTATTTGATTTCTTTTTCTACTAATTCTTTTTATAATTTTTTTTCTTTCTTTGATGTCTTTTTCACTACAATATCTAAATAACAATATATTAGCAATTATTTCAATTTTCTTTTCTATACAGTGTTGCCTCACTTATCACGGTAGTTCGGTTCCGGGACCCGGCGCGAACCCGGGAATCCGTGGTGTAGAGATCAGCCTATATGTACATAGATATTTTAATGTATTTTTACGTTTACACTGTATAAACCCTCCCTGTACTGTTAAAAAAACACCCTTTACATCATGAACAACAGCAAGCAACGTAATTTTTTTATGAAAGTGATAGGAAAACTTACCATGAATGAGGTGATGACTTAACATTAATAGGTTCCATATTTTACAATAATTTTTACGTTTACGTAAAATAGCGGCCGACATCCACAAACTTTTTTCCTTCTTTCAACATATCTAACAGTTTCACTTTATCTACAATGGTTAACATTTTCCTTTGCCCCTTAGGCTCACTACAAGAAGCCTTAGAAGATGAAGGATGCTTGGGAGGCATTGCAAAGGTTAAAATATGCGAGTAAAAAAATCACAAGCAAAACCTATTAATAATAATAAGCACAACATGAATGGCGCACACGAGTGAGGCGAGACAATGGAAGATGGTGGAAGCCTTTGTCCGAAACGCTGATAGCAGTATCGTATTTTACATGTTGCAATACTGTTAGTATTTATGTTTTTTACTATTTTTTACTGTTATATTATTCTTAGGCTAAGAAATACATTTTTTTTATCAATAAAATCATGAAACTACTGGAAATATAAATATATATGCTAGCTCACGTAGCTTTGACCCCAATACATTGTACGCTATCGAACACAAGCAAAACGTGAGTTAGACTGAACGAGTCTTTGTCCAAAACGTTGATAGCGGTATCGTATTTTACATGTTGCAATACTGTTAGTATTTGTTTTTTACTATTTTTTACTGTTTTATTATTCTTAGGCTAATAAATATGTTGTTTTTATCAATAAAATCATGAAACTACTGGATTTATAAATATATATGCTAGCTCACGTAGCTGCGACCCCAATACATTGTACGCTATCGAACACTATTTCGCATGATGCAATACTGTGAGTTATACTGTACGTACGTATATCATCCAGTTATTAGTACAATGTATATTAACTTAAAATTCATCTACTTATTTGATGATTGTACAAAATCTATTGTATTTATTCACTGTAATTTGGACCAAATATTCCTTTTGTAAAGATTATACTGTACTTTTCAAAAGAGGTGGTCAATAAACGTATCTATCTATCTATCTACATTTCTGTTTTTTACTATTTTTTACTGTTTTCTTATTCGTAGGCTGGGAAATAATTTTTTTTTATCAATTAGATAATGATATATGTTTTTTCAATAAAAAAAAAAATGAAAATACTGAGAATTTTTTTTTTTTATATTTTAATATTTTTGCATATACCCATGAAATAAAATAATAATTTATCCCAAAAAAAAAAAGCGATTGAGTGAGAAAGCGAACCAGGAAGCGCGAACAACTGGGGTAACACTGTATATGGTTGTGCTAAAAAACGATATTCTGTTCTTATTTGTGCATATGCTTTACAAAAGAGAAAATGTTCTAGGATTTCTTCACATTGTTCACACGTTGGGCAGGTAGCATCTTTATTTTTAAATTTATGTACAGTAAACAAATTAATGAACTCTATTATGCCGTTGGCAACAGGCTTAGCATGGTGGCCAATGTTGCCAGATAAAGTGGATGTTTTTATTTTCAAATGTATGGTACATTTTAAGATATATATTAATTACAAGATGGTAGTACTGTAATTTAAATAAAAATGTACTTCATCCTTAAGATACTTGAAATAACTTACAAGCTTACATGTATGTTTTTTATATTTATCATTTCTCTCATTTATGTATTTTGGCAAAACTGAGGGTGGCAGTGAGGACGAGGCTACACACGTTTTGTCACTCTTCCGTATCAGCTAATGCACCCTCACATGCTATTTCCCTGACAATATTATATTAAAAATATGTTTGCTCTTTTTTCTTAATGCTTTTTTTTCAATTTTCTTCATAATATCTGATCGCATTAAGCGGTAGATAAGGAGTAGGATGCTGGAGAACGAACCTCTATCGGCAAACGTTTTGCTACTTCCGTATCAGCTGATGCACCCTCACACGCTATTTCCCTGACGATATTTATATTAAAAATATGTTTGCTGTTTGTTCTTAGTGCTTTTATTCAATTTTCTATCATTATATCCGATTGCATTAAGCGGTACAAGAGGAGTAGGATGCGGGAGAACGAACCTCTATCGGCAAACGTTTTGCTACTTACGTATCAGCTGATGCACCCTCACACGCTATTTCCCTAACAACATTATATTAAAAATAATTTTGCTGTATGTTCTTAATGCTTTTATTCAATTTTCTTCACAATATCCGATTGCATTAAGTGGTAGAAGAGAAGTAGGATGCGGGAGAACGAAGCGGTGCTGCCAGGTCAAGCTGTCAAAAACTCCCTAGATTCGCTTACAAAATTTCCCTATTTGGCTCAAAATATCCCCGTTATAGATACATATAAAAGGCTATATACATTTCAGTTTCTTTATCTCAATTACCACACAGAGAAAAAATTTAAAGAATTAGAATAATAATAGCTAGTTCTCTAGGATTTTCCTACATTTTCCCTCTTTCTTTTTAGAATTTTCCCTAGATTTTAGTGAATTTTCAAGTTTCTTCCCTGTTTCCCTGCACCCACCAGAATTTCCCTAACACAAGGAAATATCCCTGTACCTGGCAGCCTATGAATGAACCTCTATCGGCAAACGTTTTGCTACTTCCGTATCAGCTGATGCACCCTCAGACGCTATTTTCCTGACAATATTATATTAAAAATAACTTTGCTGTTTGTTCTTAATGCTTTTTCCAATTAGGTGCCATGGGGGCAAAATATAAGGTCACAAATGAATGAAAATGAGAGTAGCCGGTAAACAGACATATACCATGCATAAACTAATCAATTCAAAACAATAGCGATTTCGCGAAAATGACAAGTGACTACGCGTAACGGTAGATATTGGAACTACTGTACGAATTTTAATAAGATTTTATATGCTTTTATTCTTATTTATTGTACAATAACATGATTTTATGTGCTTTTGTTTTTATTCATTGTACAGTAACATGATTTCATGTGAATTTAATGGTTTTCTAGTGATATTATAATTCCAATATATGTAGCGGACAGACGTAAAGTTGATTATAATGACGTAAACTTTATTTTTATTTTATTTTTGTTTTTCCATATATTTTTTTTGAAAACCGACGTATAATCGAGAACGATTTAACTTGAAACGACTTAAGCCGAGGTATACCTGTATATATATATATATATATATATATATATATATATATATATATATATATATATATATATATATATATATATATATATATATATATATATATATATATATATATATATATACACCTTGTTCCTTTTATACGCAATTTTTTTATATGCGAAATTGCAATAACGCCCCCCAAAAATAATAGTAAAAAACTCGGAATTCGCGAATAACCCACCCCCCAATATATATATATATATATATATATATATATATATATATATATATATATATATATATATATATATATATATATATATTTTTTTTTTTTAAGATTATTGTGACACCAGGATGGACCAAAAAATGATAAAATAAAACAGCCTTTATTAGGCTGTAAAGAGAAACAGATGGAGAGTGTAATGACCTGTCAGATGTAAAGGGATTATAAAAGATGTGTAATGAATATCCAGCTCTCTGCTGGGTTTTAATATAACTCTGCATTACTCTCATGATGTCTATTCCAAAAATTCTCCTTAGATCTTATTATTATTATTATTATTATTTTTAACAATAATTTTCCTTTGATGATGATTGTAGAGATTATTATTATTATTAATATCATTATAATTACGAATTTGTAATTAAATCATTATTTTTACAATAAATAATGTAGTTTTGGTTGAATGAACAAGAGTTAACTAAAGATCACTCTCTCTCTCTCTCTCTCTCCAACATTCTATTCTACCCAATAGGGTGGGTGTATATTTTAATTTATTTTTACGTTTACACTGTATAAACCCTCCCTGTACTGTTAACAAACCACCCTTTACTTCATAAATAACAGCATGCAACGGAAATTTATAAGAAAGTGATAGATAAAATTAAGGTGAATGAAGTGGTATTTACATGACATACTCATGTACATAGGTATTTTACAATTATTTTTACGTTTACGTACTGTATAAACCCTCCCTGCACTGCTAAAAAAAACACCCTTTACATTATAAATAACAGCAAGCAACGTAAATTTACATAAAGGTGATAGATAAAATTACAGTGAATGAAGTGGTAATTACATGACATACTCATGTACATAAGTATTTTGCAATTATTTTTACGTATACGTACTGTATAAATCCTCCTGGCATTGTTAAAAAAACACTCTTTACATCATAAATAACAGCAAGCAACGTAAATTTACATGAAAGTGGTAGATAAAATTACAGTGAATGAAGTGGTAATTACATGACATACTCATGTACATAGGTATTTTACAATTATTTTTACGTTTACACTGTATAAACCCTCCCTATACTGTTAACAAACCACCCTTTACTTCATAAATAACAGCATGCAACGTAAATTTATATGAAAGTGATAGATAAAATTACGGTGAATGAAGTGGTAATTACATGACATACTCATGTACATAGGTATTTTACAATTATTTTTACGTTTACGTACTGTATAAAGCCTCCCTACACTGTTAAAAAAAACACCCTTTACATTATAAATAACAGCATGCAACGTAAATTTACATGAAAGTGATAGATATAATTACGGTGAATGAAGTGGTAATTACATGACATACTCATGTACATAGGTATTTTACAATTATTTTTACGTTTACATACTGTATAAACCCTCCCTGCACTGTATATACAGTATATATATATATATATATATATATATATATATATATATATATATATATATATATATATATATATATATATATATATATATATATATATATATATATATATATATATATATATATATACACAGTGTTACCCCAGTTATTCGCGCTTCCTGGTTCGCTTTCTCAGTCTATTGCGGTTTTTCTTTTGGATAAATTATTATTTTACTTCATGGGTATGTAGTGGCATAGTGTATTGTCTTTCTTTATTTGGAGTGTTGTAAAGGTATGATATATGTCTTCTTTATTTATATATTAATTTATTTAATTGATATATTTATTTTCACTTTATTTATTAATAATTTTTTGTTGTTGTTCTAAACTGATCCCTTAATTTTGCTTCTTTTTGTCATAACGAACTGTACATTGTTTCGGTTTTCTGTTTTATGGCATCACTGACTGTATTTGCCGCCTTTTTCGTCTAGTGTGATACTTTTGGTCTGTTCATTTTCGATACATAAAAATTGCTTGAATATTAATGACTTTGGCCTATTTTGTTACCTTAAATGATACTGTGGTAATCTTGATATCTTGTCAACATTGAACTATAAAGTGGTGACCACCGTAGTGACAAGATATTTGTAATTGACAAGATAGGCCTAAGTGACAAAATTTCTTCAGCATCATATCGGTAGGCAAGGCCTAGGTTTCTTTCAGTATTTGTACTCCAAGATAAGCTGTCATAAACAATGTCCGATTCTGATGATGATAAGTCTAGTGCTGTCAGGCACATAGCAGTGAAAGCCCCTGCATTCATGGACACCTGCGTTTCAGGGTGGTTTACTATTCTTGAAGCTCAATTTGGCTTAGCTAATGTGAAATCCAGTGAAACAAAATTCTTCCATGTGTTATCTGCCTTGCCCCCTACTGTTGTAGAACGTATTCCCCAAAACACTTTAAATAGGAGAGACTATGATATAATTAAAGCATACCTCACAAATCTTTTTGAACAGACCAAGCCTGAACTTTTCAATGATTTGATAAGTAATACAGTAATGCATGGCAAGCCTTCAGTTTATTTAGAAGAAATTTGCAGAACTGCTTCTAAATTAGGAGTAACAGATGACCTAGTGAAACATAAATTCTTGCAAGCAGTTCCCAGTAGTATTTCGGCAGTTTTAGCCTCTCAGCAAAATATGGATTTACCAGCATTAGGCAAGCTTGCAGATGAACTAGTGGTATTTTCTCAAAATAATAATAGGGCTAAACCCATCAATGTTGTTGATCAGTCGTCAGTTTCTCGTCAAGCTAGTACATCCCAGTATGTATCAATTTCCAAGAATCCACCTGTAGGCCTAGGAGTGCAACCGTTCCATCAAAATCAACGTCCAAAAGTTTGTGGTGCCCATTTATATTATGGAACTCGGGCTAAATGGTGCAAGCCGTGGTGCCAATGGCCGAATAAATCTCAAAATATCCAGATGAAGGATTCTTCTAGAGCGCCGTCCCCAGCATCAACGTCTAGGTCCTTGTCGCCTGCACGGAATTTTCCTAGTTCGGAAAACTAATAAAGCAGACAGAAGAGAATATTGTAGCTACGGCCACTTCTGTTCTGCCACTTCTACAGGTTGTAGCCAAAATTGGTTGTAGTGACATGGTCTTCACTGTGGATACAGGAGCTGCAGTCTCCCTTATTCCATATAAGTATGTTTCAGAAATTTTATTAAGGCCAACAGCAGTTAATATTTCTACGGCCACTGGTGAGTCCATAAAAGTTTATGGTGAAATTATTCTTGACCTTGATATTCGGCAGTTGCGCCGTCGATTTAACTGGACATTTGTTGTTGCAGATGTATGTACACCTTTATTAGGTAATGATTTTCTTTGCAATTTTAGATTGTTTATTGATTGTAAGAATAAAACTTTACATGACAATATAACACAATGTTCTGTAAAAGGTGATATTGCAAATCATAATGATTCTTGTGATTAAAAATTTGAACTATTTACCTGATTCTGTACAACAGTTGTTCCAAGATTTTCCCTCACTCTTACAGCTAATAATTCTTTCAAGAATTCTAATGTTTTTCATTATATAGATACAGGGAGTTCTCCTCCGACATTTGCTAGATGTCGTCCGTTGGCTCCAGACAAATATTCTGCCGCCAAGGAAGCATTTAAGCAGTTGTTGGATATGGGAATTGTGCAACCTTCTAAATCACCTTGGGCTTCACCCATTCATTTAGTTCCTAAACCTAAGCCAGGAGAGTGGAGAGTATGTGGTGATTTTAGGCAACTTAATACTTTGACCAAGCCAGATAAATATCCTTTACCACATATTAGTAGTGTGTCATTAAAGCTTTACAAGAAAAAGATATTCAGTAAAATTGATTTGTTAAAAGCCTATCACCAGATCCCTATGATTCCTTCAGATGTTGAAAAGACAGCAGTAACCACACCCTTTGGGCTATTTGAATATTTATATATGCCTTATGGTCTTCGGAATGCCCCTGCCACTTTTCAGCGTTTGATGGACAATTTATTTAGAAACCTTGATTTTGTATTTATTTACCTGGATGATATTCTGATATTTTCAGAGAATACAGAAGAGCACAAGAAACATTTGTCTATAGTATTTGAAATCCTAAGCTCTAATAATCTTAAAATTTCTATTGATAAATGTGAATTCTTTAAAAATTAAATAGAATATTTAGGATATTTGATCACTGCTAATGGTTTAAAACCTGGTTCTCATAAACAGACAGATATTGTTGATTTTCCTAAGCCAGCAGATTCTGCTGCCTTACGTAGGTTAATAGGAATGCTCAATTACTATAGACAAATGGTACCGCATTTTGCTGATGTTGTATATCCTTTGACCGAATTAATTAGATTACAACCTAAATCTAAAGAACTAGTATGGAATTCGGAAGCAGAATCTGCCTTTGTAAGTGCTAAAGAGTCACTTAACAATGCTTGCACCATTGCATATTTCACTAGTAAGTGTAATTCTCCACTGCATCTGGTGACTGATTGTTCCCAAGTGGCAGCTGGAGCTGCGTTACACCAAATTCAGGATGGTAAATTTGTCCCTATTGAATTCTTTTCAAAGAAATTATCAGAAACTCAGAGGTGTTATTCTACTTTTGACCGAGAACTGCTTGCTGCGTATCTGGCTGTACTAAAATTTAAACATGTAATTCAAGGACGTGAAACCGTTTTCTTTACTGATCATAAACCCCTTGTTTTTGCATTTAAGAATCCTCATACAATCAAGTCAGATAGACTGCAACGATATTGGTCTTTAATTAGCGAGTGTATATCAGATGTTGTACATATCAAGGGTGCAGACAATGTTGTAGCAGATTGTCTTTCCAGACCATTACCTGTATCTTCTGTCTCAGTGGACTTACATGATTTAACCAGTATAGCTGAGAGCCAACCCACTGACACAGAAATTCTTAATTACAAAGAGAGATTGAAAATTTTCAAAATTCAGAATCATGACTTATATTGTGACGTGTCAACACCCCATCCGAGACTATTTCTTCCCTTAGCTTGTCGTAAATCAGTATTTCAACTTATGCATAACATTTCACATCCAGGAGTCAAAGGTACGTTGCTCCTTATCAAAGCTAGGTACTTTTGGCCTAATATGGATCGAGATATTCGAAGTTGGACTAAAGAGTGTACTTCTTGTCAGCAAGTTAAAGTGCATCACCATACCCGTGCTCCTATTACAAATTTTACAGCACCTTTTGGGAGATTTGAATTTGTACATTTAGATATTGTTAGTCCTCTCCCTCCTAGTAAAGTCCCTGGCCAGTCTTTTACAGCACCAGAACAATACGTTCTTACCTGTATTGACAGATCTACTAGATGGTTGGAAGCCATCCCCATTACAGATATTTCTGCTACCACTGTTGCTTTTGCTTTTATTAAAGGTTGGGTATCTCGTTTTGGAGTGCCATTATATGTTTTTACTGATAGAGGTGCTCAGTTTGAATCTGCATTATTTCAGCAACTTTCCTCTATAATTGGATTTCATAGACTGCGTACCACTTCATATCACCCTCAATCCAATGGCATGGTTGAAAGATCACATAGAGTATTGAAAGTATCTCTGATGGCACGTAAAGATGATTGGCTTGCTTCTTTACCAATAGTACTTTTAGGTTTAAGATGTGTTGGTGACAGGAAGTATGCTACTTAGTCCTAAAATCATGGTAACAACTGAAATTCCTTCTTTTGCACAACAAAAAGAATTTGTCTCTGAATTTGTATCTCGAATGCGTGACTTAGATTTTTCTGAATCCTCTTATGGATACCTTCATTCATCCTCTGTTAAACCTTATGTTCCAAAAGATCTTGAATCATGTACACATGTTTGGGTTAGAGTGGATCGCGCACGTCGCCCTTTAGAGGCTCCCTACTTTGGTCCACTTGAAGTTGTGGAACGTGGTGATAAATATTTTATTCTACGTCAGCTATCTTGGAATGTAACTACTGTATCTGTAGATAGATTGAAACCTGCCTCAGTACCAAAAACTATCAGTTCTAATGAGACAGAACCTACTGTAAATAATGATTCTGTGCCAGAAGCTGTCAATTCTGATGTCATTGAACCAAGTGTAAATAATGATTTTTCTGATTCTAATTCCACAAATGACACAGATTCTGATACATTAATTCCTAGTAGTGCATCTATTCCTGCAAATATTGATAATGAAGATGCTATTGAAGAGAAAATACCTCAATCTGTTGTTACGAAATCTCGTCGAGTTAGATTTAATCGTAACCCTGATTATGTATATTATTAATTTGTATTTTTGTATCTATGTCTCCACATATATATTATATATCTATATTTTCTATTATCAGTGTTAAAAACTAATGTACTCCTGTACTGGCAGGGGAGTGTTGTAGTGGCATAGTGTATTTTCTTTCTTTATTTGGAGTGTTGTAGTGGTATGATATATGTCTTCTTTATTTATATATTAATTTATTTATTAATTGATATATATATTTTCACTTTATTTATTAATAATTTTTTGTTGTTGTTCTAAACTGATCCCTTAATTTTGCTTCTTTTTGTCATAACGAACTGTACATTGTTTTGGTTTTCTGTTTTATAGCAACACTGACTCTGTATTTGCCGCCTTTTTCGTCTAGTGTGATACTTTTGGTCTGTTCATTTTCGATACATAAAAATTGCTTGAAAATTAATTACTTTGGCCTATTTTGTTACCTTAAATGATATTGTGGAAATCTTGATATCTTGTCAACATTGAACTATAGGTATATGCAAAAATATTAAAATATTAAAAACACAAAATTCTCAGTATTTTAAATTTTTTTTAATTGAAAAAAACATATTTCATTATCTAATTGATAAAAAAAAATTATTTCCCAGCCTACGAATAATAAAACAGTAAAAAACATAAATGTAGATAGATAGATAGATACGTTAATTGACAACCTCTTTTGAAAAGTACAGTATAATCGTTACAAAAGGAATATTTGGTCCAAATTGCAGTGAATAAATACAATAGATTTTGTACAATCAACAAATAAGTAGATGAATTTTAAATAATATACATTGTACTAATACCTGAATGATATACGTACGTACAGTATAACTCACAGCATTGCATCATACGAAATAGTGTTCGATAGCGTACAATGTATTGGGGTCGCAGCTACGTGAGCTAGCATATCTATTTATATTTCCAGTAGTTTCATGATTTTATTGATAAAAAAAACGTATTTATTAGCCTAAGAATAATAAAACAGTAAAAATTAGTAAAAAAACATAAAAACTAACAGTATTGCAACATGTAAAATACGATACCGCTATCAGCGTTTTGGACAAAGACTCGTTCAGACTAACTCGCGTTTTGCTTGTGTTCGATAGCGCACAATGTATTGGGGTCAAAGCTACGTGAGCTAGCATATATATTTAAATTTCCAGTAGTTTCATGATTTTATTGAAAAAAAAAACGTATTTCTTAGCCTAAGAATACTATAACAGTAAGAAATAGTAAAAAACATAAATACTAACAGTATTGCAACATGTAAAATACGATACTGCTATCAGCGTTTCGGACAAAGGTTTCCACCATCTTCCATTGTCTCGCCTCACTTGTGTGCGCCATTCATGTTGTGCTTATTATTATTAATAGGTTTTGCTTGTGATTTTTTTACTCGCATATTTTAACCTTTGCAATGGCTCCCAAGCATCCTTCATCTTCTAAAGCTTCTTGTAGTGAGCCTAAGCGGCAAAGGAAAATGTTAACCATTGTAGATAAAGTGAAACTCTTAGATATGTTAAAAGAAGGAAAAAAGTTTGTAGATGTCGGCCGCTATTTTACGTAAACGTAAAGATTATTGTAAAATATGGAACCTATTAATGTCAAGTCATCATCTCCTCATTCATGGTAAGTTTTCCTATCACTTTCATAAAAAAATTACGTTGTTTGCTGTTATTTTTATAATGTAAAGGGTGTTTTTTTAACAGTACAGGGAGGGTTTATACAGTGTAAACGTAAAAATACATTAAAATATCTATGTACATATAGGCTGATCTCTACACCACAGATTTTCGGGTTCGCGCCGTGTCCCGGAACCGAACTACCGTGATAAGTGAGGCAACACTGTATATATATATATATATATATATATATATATATATATATATATATATATATATATATATATATATATATATATATATATATATATATATATATATATATATATATATATATACAGTGTTCCCCCAGTTATTCGCGTTTCTTGGTTCGCGTTCTCACGGAATCGCGGATTTTTTTTTTTTATAAATTATTATTTTATTTTATGGGTATATGAAAAAAATTAAAATATTAAGAAAAAAAAAATTCTCAGTATTTAAAGTTTTTTTTTATTGAAAAAAACATATTTCATTATCTAATTGATAAAAATAATTTATTTCCTAACCTACAAATAATAAAACAGAAAAAATAGTAAAAAACATAAATATAGATAGATAGATACGTTTATTGACCACCTCTTTTGAAAAGTACAGTATAATCTTTACAAAAAGAATATTTGGTCCAAATTACAATGAGTACAATCATCAAATAAGTAAATGAATTTTAAATTAATGTACATTGTACTAATAACTGAATGATATACGTACGTACAGTATAATTCACATTATTGCATCATGCGAAATAGTGTTCGATAGCATACTCTGTATTGGGGTCGCAGCTAAGTGAGCTAGCATATATATTCAAATTTCCAGTAGTTTCATGATTTTATTGATAAAAAAAATGTATTTATTAGCCTAAGAATAATAAAACAGTAAAAAATAGTAAAAAACATAAATACTAACAGTATTGCAACATGTAAAATACGACACCGCTATCAGCGTTTCAGACAAAGACTTGTTCAGTCTAACTCACGTGTGCGCCATTCATATTGTGCTTATTAAACTTTTTGCTTGCGTTCGATAGCGTACAATGTATTGGGGTCGCAGCTACGTGAGCTAGCATATATATTTATATTTCCAGTAGTTTCATGATTTTATTGATAAAAAAACATATTTCTTAGCCTAAGAATAATAAAAGAGTAAAAAACAGTAAAAAAACATAAATACTAACAGTATTGCAACATGTAAAATACGATACCGCTATCAGCGTTTCGGACAAAGGCTTCCACCATCTTCCATTGTCTCGCCTCACTCGTGTGCGCCATTCACGTTGTGCATATTATTATTAATATGTTTTGCTTGTGATTTTTTTACTCGCATATTTTAACCTATGCAATGCCTCCCAAGCATCCTTCATCTTCTAAGGCTTCTTGTAGTGAGCCTAAGCGGCAAAGGAAAATGTTAACCATTGTAGATAAAGTGAAACTCTTAGATATGTTGAAAGAAGGAAAAAAGTTTGTGGATGTCGGCCGCTATTATACATAAACATAAAAATTATTGTAAAATACTGTACCTATGTATGTCAAGTCATCATCACCTCATTCACGGTAAGTTTTCCTATCACTTTCATAAGAAATTACGTTGCTTGCTGTTATCTATAATGTAAAGGGTTTTAACAGTACAGGGAGGGTTTATACAGTGTAAGCGTAAAAATATATTAAAATATCTTTGTACATATAGGCTGATCCTACTCCGCAGATTTCCTGGTTCGTGCCGGATCCCGGAACAGAACTACCGCGGTATGGGGGGGAACACTGTGTGTGTGTATATATATATATATATATATATATATATATATATATATATATATATATATATATATATATATATATATATATATATATATATATATATATATATATATACTGTATATATATACAGTATATCGATATCAACACTCTACAGTGTTTGATATCCACGTTTCACTATCTCGGTGTTTGATCAGCCTATATGTACATATATATTTTAATTTATTTTTATGTTTACACTGTATAAACCCTCCCTGTACTGTTAACAAACCACCCTTTACTTCAAAAATAACAGCACGTAACGTAAATTTATATGAAAGAGATAGATAAAATTACGGTGAATGAAGTGGTAATTATATGACATACTCATGTACATAGGTATTTTACAATTATTTTTATGTTTAAGTACTGTATAAACCCTCCCTGCACTGTTAAAAAACACCCATTACATTATAAATGATAGCAAGGAACGTAAATTTACATTTTCAATAAAAAAAATTAAAATACTGAAAATTTTTATTTATTCAATATTTTAATATTTTTGCGTATACCCATAAAATAAAATAATCATTTATCAAAAAAACAAACAAACAAAAAACGCGATACAGTGAGAACGCGAACCAAGAAAAGTGACTAATTGGGGGAACACTGTATATATATATATATATATATATATATATATATATATATATATATATATATATATATATATATATATATATATATATATATAATATATATATATATATATATATATATATATATATACAGTGTTCCTTCGTTTATCGCGAAGAATCGGTTCTGGGACCCGGCGCGATACAGGTATTTTCGCGAAGTAGGATCACCATATATGTACATAGATATTTTATTTTTAAGTTTACACTGTATAAACTGTATAAGCCCTATCTGTACTGTTAACAAATCACCCTTTACTTCATAAATAACAGCATTCAAGTGTAAATTTATATGAAAGTGATAGATAAACTTACTGTGAATGAGGTGGTAATGACATGACATACTCATGTACATAGGTATTTTACAATTATTTTTACGTTTACTGTATAAACCCTACTTGCACTGTTAAAAAAACACCCTTTACTTTATAAATAACAGCATGCAACGTAAATTTATATGTACGTGATAGGTAAACTTACCGTGAATGAGGTGGTAATGATGTTTGTTGACTCCATAGGTAATTATTCTGCAGCCAATAACAGCTTTACGGCTGCATTTTGGGGGAGAAGAACATGGCAATGGGGAGTTGCTGTCGCTGTTTCTTCTTTGTTGGAAGATGGTCTGGTAAGGAATCATGACATCGTCGAGAAGATTACAGAAGTTCACCGAACGAACCATATTATCGTCATGTTCCTGCGAGAGTTTTTGGAGTGCTTTCACATGTTCATATATGGCTGCCAGACGTTCGAGTGTAAGGCCAGGTTCTTCAATTTCTTCGTGCGTTTCCTCAAGTTCTTCTTCCTCTTCTTCACTCGCTGATTTCGTCATTTCATCCAAGTCTTCATCACTCAAAGGCTGCGAGTGGCAGTCAATCAGTTCATTCACATCTTCGGGAGTCATATACTTAAAGCCTTCTCCTCCTAGCAATGCAGCCAACTTCACAGCTTTCGCAACTGCCGAGTTATGGACTTCGTCAGGAGCAACTCCCTTGTAGTCGTGGATGACTTCGGGCCACAATTTCTTCCAGCTGGCATTGATTATGGCCGACTTCATCTCTTTGATAGCATTCTGAATATTTTGAAGGCATGTGGCAATCGTATAATTACGCCAGTACGTCTTCATTGAGAATTCTTTGTCCGAATCCATGGATTCTACCAGGTTCGCCATGGCATTTCGTGTGTAGAGGGCCTTGAACGCACGAATAACGCCTTGATCCATAGGCTGAATCAGTGACGTCGTATTCGGTGGTAGGAACTCTACTTGAACACTGTCATATTCGAGATTAGTTGCGTGGCCACCAGCATTATCCATCAAAAGAAGGACTTTAAATTCAAGGCCTTTTTCCACAAGATAAAGTTTGACCTGAGGGATAAAGCATTGGTGAAACCAGTCCGATGTGAGGCTTTTCGTGATCCAGGCCTTAGGTTTATGCATCCAATACACTGGCAGCAGATTCTTGTTTTTATTCTTCAAAGCCCTAAGGTTCTTTTGACTTGTAGATAAGCCCAGGCTTTAACATGAAGCCCGCAGCATTCCCGCACATGATGAGGGTAACGCGATCCTTGTGCGCTTTAAATCCCGGGGCTTTAGCTTCTTCCTTGAAGAGAAAAGAGCGAGATGGCATTCTCTTCCAAAATAACCCAGTCTCATCCATGTTGAAGACTTGCTCAGGAGTATATTCCCCTTCGGCGATAATTTTCTTGAAGTCATTCTTCACGTAATTTTCTGCGGCAGCTTCTCCATAAACCGAAACGCTTTTTAGGCCAGAGTGTTTTTGAAATTTGGCAAACCATCCCTTGCTAGCAATGAACGATTGAATCCTCGGTGGAGAATAGCAGGAGGGTCCTGGTTGTGGGTCGTCGATATCTTCTCTCCCCTCCTCCTCTCCACGGGTGCCACTGTCGTCGACGGGTTCGTTTGTAACGAATGTCTCGTACAGCTTCTTTGCCTTTGTTTGAATGATATTGCTGTCTATGCTGATGTTTTTCTTTCTGCAATCAGCAATCCACAGGGCCAAAGCAGCTTCCATCCGCACTATTACCTTATTGCGGGATGTTACGACCCTCTTCGCTGATTTATTAAAAGAAACAGTCGTTGTTTTCCTGATATTTGCCTCGTCCTTTTTGATGTAGCGAACAGTAGATTCATTGAGGCCAAAATAGCAGCCGACATCCATAAACCTTTTCCCTTCTTTCAGCATATCTAAGAGTTTCACCTTATCTGTTATGGTTAACATCCTCCTTTGCCACTTAGGCTGACTACCAGAAGCCTTAGAAGATGAAGGATGCTTGGGAGGCACTGCAAAGGTTAAAATACGCGAGTAAAAAAATCACAAGCAAAACGTATTAATAAGCACAACGTGAACGGTGCACACGAGTTAGACTGAACGAGTGAGGCGAGACAATGGAAGATGGTGGGAAAAGCAAACTTCATGAAAAAGCCAATCAGACCCCATGATACAGATCATACAGAAAAACAATTCTGTGATTCGTCGTCTCCCGACCTTTCAGCCAATAGCATTCCATGAACTATCTCACGTAGATGCGAGCCTTTGCGTTTTCCGAAACGCTGATAGCGGTATCGTATTTTATATGGTGCAATACTGTTAGTATTTATGTTTTTACTATTGTTAACTGTTTTATTATTCTTAGGCTAAGAATACGTTTTTTTTATCAATAAAATCATGAAACTACTGGAAATTTTAATATATGCTAGCTCACGTAGGTGCGATGCCAATACATTGCACGCTTTCGGACAGTATTTCACATGATGCAATGCTGTGAGTTACATATCTAAATTAATGTTTTTTATTCTTTTTTACTGTTTTATTACTCTTAGGCTAGGAAATACTTGTTTTATCAATAAAATAATGAAAATCTCAATATGGACTAGCTCATGTAGGAGCGACCCTTTTCGTTTTCCGAAACACTGATACCGGTATCGTATTTTACAGGGTGCAATACTGTTAGTATTTATGTTTTTTACTATTTTTTACTGTTTTATTATTCTTAGGCTAAGAAATAAATTTTTTATCAATAAAATCATGAGACTACTGGAAATTTTAATATATGCTAGTTCATGTAGGTGCGACCCTTTGCGTTTTCCAAAACGCTGATACTGGTATTATACTTTCTATGGTGCAGAGTTACATGTTCAAATTTTTGTTTTTTTACTATTTCTTACTGTTTTATTATTCGTAGGCTGGAAAATAAATTATTTTTATCAATAAAAGAATGAATTTTTTTTCTTCAATAAAAAATGAAAATACTGAAAATTTAAATTTTTTTAATATTTTAATATTTTTGCATATACCCACAAAAAGAAAATTGACAAAAAAAACCACGACACTGAATTCGCGAGCGAAGAATCGCGACAGAGCAAAGGATCACTGGATATATACCCACGAATGCCTGTTCCCAAGAACCAACCAACCCACGAACAAAATTAAGAAGAAATTTTGACCCCAAGTCATGAACAATAACCAACCCACGAACACACATATGTCGGCCAGGCGAACACGTTTCCCGCTCACCAGCTCTCAGTTCTGCATTGGTGCCCACACTGTGTAGTTCGTTCGTGATCTGTTCGTAGTTCTTGCTTTATTTTCCATTGTTTTGCCTTTAAGCTAGCCCTTATTATGGCTCCTAAGAAAGTTAAACGTGTTAGTGACAGTGGCATCAAACACCTAGATGGATAACAGTGGAAACTAAGAGGGAAATAATATCTAAGCATGAAAATGGTGTTCCTGTTTCTGATATCGCCACGCAGTAGGACAGGGCAAAATCCAAGGAGCAGTCCTCCTCCTCCCCTTCCACCATCATCCACGTATGCCAGCAACTATCATCCAAAAAGGTAAATACAGTACTGAACCATGTTTCATTATATAGTAGAGTTGAATTCCTTTCTATTATTAATGTAATTTTCCTTTTACAGATGAAATGCATATAACATGTATTATATTTCATGTTTTAACATACTAAAAAAAGATTTAAAATGAATATTTATTGTGACTAGGAACAGATTACTTGAATTTACATGCTTTTCAGTGGGAAAAATAAATCCAGCCCACGAAGAGGTTTTGGGAACGGATTTAATTCATGGGTTGGGGTCACCACTGTGTCTATATATATATATATATATATATATAATAGTCATGCTTATGTATCCAATATAAAGTGAAGAAGAACATGTCTATATCAAAGCCAAACTCTGGAACCGTGCTTTTACTTTCCCAGGTTTACCCAGGTTCCTTCATGAGCAGCTTACCATTCAGTAAAGTTTATTAAAGATATTTACCTCTCCACCTCAATATTGTCTATTACTATTATATGCCTCTAAAACATATTGACATGCTGCCCATATTATAAAAACAGAAAATCTTTTTTACCTCTTCCTCTTCTACTTTTACTTGATCCCGATTCAATCTCTGATGTCGGATAGTTCTTATAGCTTCATCAATTGCCTCGTCTTCAGCTTCAACGCCTCTTTCTATGAGCTGATTATGGATTTTTTTAATCTGATAACTGCAATTACAATTAATTATTAAATTAACTTCTGGAAAGGATTTGGAAGGCTTCACATCATACAAGACAGTTTTGTTGCCTACATGATCAATAGTTCTTATCAAAATACTGCTCACAATCCAAACACCAAAGTCTTTTCTAT
>JAXCGZ010013487.1:82500-92066 GCA_037179515.1 Halocaridina rubra | reverse complement strand
CGCTATTACATATCTCATGTCATATTTATTTTTTTATTTTTTTATTTTTTTAAATCCTTTTAACGCGCTTTCAAGAGATTGGGTTTTATTCTTTCTTTTGAATTCTGCAACAGTGACAGAAAAAAAATTGCATGATGGTCTTTTCCCTCCATTTCGCCTTTTTCTGTTATGAGGCGGACCAAAGGGATTTCCCGCATCTACTCAGTGCTGTAACAGGGACACGTGGGCTTGAGAGGGTTGAATATTGGACCTGTGATAGAAAAGTAATCGGAAATATTTTTTTACCAAAATTCGTAAGATGGTCTGTTCCCTCTATTTTAACCTTGTATTATGAGGCGGGCCAATGGGATTTCCCGTACCTACTCAGTGCTGTAAGAGCGACAGGTGGGCTTGGGAGGGTTAAATTTTGGAACTGTGACAGAAAAGTGATCGGAAACATTTTGTTACCAAAATTCGTAAGATGGTCTGTTCCCTATATTTTAACCTCCTTGTGTTATGAGGCGGGCCAATGGGATTTCCCGTACCTACTCAGTGTTGTAAGAGCGACAGGTGGGCTTGGGAGGATTGAATACTGGAACTCAGACAAAACTATAATCGATAGAATTCTGTTATTAATCACTGCAATATGGTCTGTTCCCTCTATTTTAGTCTTTTACTGTTACGAGGCGGGCCAAAGGAGTTTCACACACCTACTCAGTACTGTAAGAGGGATAGGTGGGTTTGGGAGAGTCCCGTAAGCTGAAGCTGTCGGAATAAAGCAGCTACAGCTGTCACGCCTCATTGCAGAATATCTCTACCCACTTACCCCGTGGGTGACCCAAAAAGCGTGATGGGAGAGGAAATTGTAGTGACCCTCTATGCTAAAAGGAAGTGATTGGCGTGAATTGCTTTCAGATGAATGTGTGTGCATTGACACGGCCAATATAAGCTATATGTTCGTATGGATTGCCTATTCCCCCATACACAGAGGTACCCCCCACACAGAGGTCATAATGATATGCAACATAGCTTACTGTGTCCACAATATTGATTATTTCAGTAAAATATATAACAAGTATTTTGAAGCTGCGAATTATCTCTAAGTCCTCAATACTTCGGCTATTTTTTCAGCCTGTCCTTTTTCTATCGAGTATCAATCCCTTATTTCTGACTTGTCCTTAACCTTCTACTTTTCTTCGTTTTTTTAGTGTTTTCTTCGTGCGCTGGCCCGATGAGGACAATTTTCTTGCCTGTCCCTGTGTGACATTCATAAAAAAAATATATATACATTCAATTTAGCTACAAAATAAATCGATTTATAGCCATTGTAAATCTCCATGTTTTGTTTATTTGTTTGATGTCTGTTTATTTGTTTGTTGCCAATAGCTACTTTATGAATAGTTGATCGAAATGATATAAATTGAAAATGAATGAATGAATATGAAAATTGAGACATAAGTAAATAAATAAATGATAAACAGATTATATTATACAGGGTGGACCATAATGATGGGACACATTTTCAATGCTATTTTCCCATCATTATGGTCCACCCTGTATATATAAAAATGAATAAATAAAAAACAAATGCGTATAAATACCCCCTGAGGGAGGGGGGCTAGAACACTTCCTCCGTGTTCCCCTGCGTGTCGTAAGAATCGACTAAATGGGGCGGCGCGAGGGGCCTTGGAATCCCCTCCTCTGTATTTTCTCTTCCCAGAGAGTCAGAGTAATTTGCCTTGACTCAGCCACTCCCATTATAAGGGGGAAAATAGCTCATGTATGTAGTGAGAAGACATATATATATAAACAAACACACAAACATCTAAACATGTAAACAAACACACACACAAATAAACACGTTAAGTATGTTTGCATTTAACATGAAACTCTATTGACTTCAGTGTTGATTCCAAGCAAAAACAAACACACACACAAATAAACATGTTAATATGTTTGCATTTAACATGAACCTCTATTGACTTCAGTGTTGATTCCAAATATATTTTAACAATTCATTGTTAAAATGCAAACACGAGTTGAATAGACTCTCGCCAAACATGTTCTAGTTAAGAGTGAAAACTAACGTGAAATATTAGTTTTAGCCAATGCTAACATTAGGTGAGAGATAACTACTAGTTAAGGGCCATAAACTTTGCTAAACACAGGTCATGCCTAAGTTAATATTGATATTAGTGGTGTATAAAATGTCTGTCTTTTTCCCTTTAAATTTACGTTCGTGATTATGTTTGAATAGTTTAGTAATTTCTCACAAACTCCAAATATTATATATTTTTTAACTTTTTGTTAAGTAAATATTTCTTTGGAAAGTTATAAAAAGTATCAATATACTGCGAGTTGTTCAGGTTTTAAGTCACGGATTCCCTTTTCAACCAAGGGCTAGGACGGCTGCCTTCTTGCGAAGGACTTGTTTTGGCAGATGTAATCGTTACCCTGAGTGCATACCCTTGCTAACCTCAAACCGTTGACGGGGCGCAAACCCTCGACCTGACGCCTCAGAGTCGCGGACTCTACCGTTTGAGCCACGGTGACTAACTCCATATATTATATATTTTTTTACTTTTTGTTAAGTAAATATTTCTTTGGAAAGTTATAAAAAGTATCAATATACTGCGAATTGTTCCGGTTTTAAGTCACGGATTCCCTTTTCAACCAAGGGCTAGGACGGTTGCCTTCTTGCGAAGGACTTCTTTTGGCAGATGTAATCGTTACACTGAGTTCATGCCCTTGCTAACCTCAGACCGTGACGGGGCGCAAACCCTCGACCTGACGCCTCATAATCAAGGACGTTACCGTTTGAGCCACGGTGACTACATCAATATGCTGAGAATATTAGTGGAATTTTACACAGTAGTCTCCGTGGCAAAATGGTAGCGTCCGCGTCTCCGAGGCGGCAGGTCGAGGGCTCGCGCCCCGTACGGAATGAGTTAAATAAGGGCATACACTCAGGGTAACAATTACATCTGCCAAAACAAGTCCTTCGCAAGAAGGCAACCGTCGTAGCCCTTAGTAGAAAAGGGAGTTCGTGACGTAAAACCGAATCCATTAGTGGAATTTTACACAAAGAACAGTGCCATATTTTTTATCACGGTATGCTGTACTCAATCTTACCACGATGTCAAAAAAAAAAAAGGAAAAATATCACTTGTAAAGGGGGGTTTACACGGCCAAACGGCTCGTCGAACGCGGTTCGACAGACAAGTGTTTGAAGTGATGTTCGAACGTGTGAACGGGGTATTTGGCTATCGAACACGTCGAACACGTTCGACAAACGTGTTCGACAACCAAATACCCCGTTCACACGTTCGAAGATCACTTCAAACAATTGTTTGTCGAACCGCGTTCGACGGACCGTTTGACCGTGTAAACCGCCCTTAACAGAACAACTCAATAACCATTTGATATATAGCTACGGTTATAATGCCATTAAATCAAGTAAAAAGAGAAGAATGAGTAGATATATATGCCCAAAGGAGTAACAATATAGTGGAGGCAGTGCCTTGGGCAAGACAGGGTGCCAAGTGTAATAACTCAGTGCCACATATAATAATAGCGAGAGAGAGAGAGAGAGAGAGAGAGAGAGAGAGAGAGAGAGAGAGAGAGAGAGAGAGAGAGAGAGAGAGAGAGAGAGAGAGAGAGAGAGAGAGAGAGAGAGCGGCGATATTTTTTTTCTTTTAAGATTGTGACACCAGGACGGACCAAAATAAATAAACAAATAAGTCTACCCTCATCGGGCCTGAGCACGAAGACAACATAGAGAGATACAGAGATGGGGAGAGTATAGTGACTTGTCAGATGTGAAGGGATAATAAGACATGTGTAGCGAACATCCAAGAATATTTGGTGTTGATGTAGGCACAGAAAAGGAATCATAACTGAAGGAAGACTGAACATCGAACTGTTCTGGACAATCCTGCGCGTAGTTAAGTCCAAAAGATCCTTCAGCTGTAGTATTTCAAAGGGCGGCTGGTGCCATGGGCCATCCTACTACATGATAATAGAAAGAAATTGTAAAGGAAAAAGTCTACAGTTTTTCATCATTAAGTAAATATATAGGACCCCATTTTTTCTGCACCTTGGCAATATATTAAAAAAAATTATAAATTATTTATAAGCAATTTTAAAGATAAATCATAATTATCTTTATCGGTCAATACAAATATGATTTATATTTTATTAGCATATAAATTTCCTATGCTTTATCTATAGATAAAAAAAAGATAAGTTCCATCAGATGAGATATATTAAGATAAATTATTCATGAAGGAAAAAAATAATATCACAATATAGATATTATTTACGAGTAGTCCCCGTGGCTCAAGCGGTCGCGTCCACGACTCTGAGGCGTCAGGTCGAGGGTTCGCGTCCCGTCACGGTCTGAAGTTAGCAAGGGCATGCACTCAGGGAGACTCTGAGGCGTCAGGTCGAGGGTTCGCGCCCCGTCACGGTCTGAGGTTAGCAAGGACATGCACTCGAGGTAACGATTACATCTGCCAAAACAAGTCCTTCTCAAGAAGGCAACCGTCTTAGCCCTTGGTTGAAAAGGGAGTCTGTGACGTAAAACCGGAACATACACATTATTTAAAAGGCTTTCAAGAACATTACTAATAGATAAAAAATATAGAATATTATCATAGAAAATAATTTACGATGCCCTCAATAAAGACATTTAATCAAAGTGGTAAAAAAAAAAAAAGATATTCATTTAGTCATTGATAAATAATGTTGTGTATTAATATCTGCCTTCTAAAATATTTATTCATATCAGTAAATGTTCTATGAGAAAATGGTGATTAGAGTGACTTTATACATGTTTGTTCAAAATGAGAATAAATTATTATCATCAGTGATCAAATCTTCTTCTTCTTCTTCTTCTTCTTCTACTACTACTATTTCTTCTTCTTCTTCTTCTTCTTCTTCTTCTTCTTCTCTCTTCTTCTTCTTCTTCTTCTTCTTCTTCTTCTTCTTCTTCTTCTTCTTCTTCTGCTTCTTCTTTTCTCTTCCTCTACAACTACTACTACTACTACTACTACTACTACTACTACTACTACTACTAATACAACCTCTTCTGCTGCTGCTGCTTCTTCTTCTTCTTTTCCTACTACTGCTACTACTACTATGACAGACCCGTGACTGATCCAACGGTGGGGCACCAGAAAGGACATCTTTTTCCATTCTTCTACTACTACCAGCGTTCGATTCCACCGTGGATCGTTGGGAAGGACATCCATCCATAATTCCCCAGCACCAACCTGTCTGTGTCCACCCCCAAAATGGTGATTAACAGTGACTCATAAAACGACAAATAACATCATGAAAATTACCTATTCTACAAGACCTTTGATGATAAAATGTATTATATTACTATTTATTCTATTCAAAAGCGCGTTTAATCCCACCGCGGGGCGTTAGGAGGGGAATTCAGCCTTGATTCCTCAGCCACACACTCCGTCTGTGTCTAACCCCATAGTGGACACTAATAGTGACACATAAAATGAGTTACTATGTGTTAGTTTAATGTAGGTTATGATTGGCATATCACAGGAAAGATACATTTCCTTCAGATTAATGCTAAAGAGGGATTTACACGGTCAAACGGTTCGTCGAACGCTGTTCGACAGACAAGTGTTTGAAGTGATGTTGGAACGTGTGAACGGGGTATTTGGTTGTCGAACACGTTCGACAAACGTGTTCGACAGCCAAATACCCCGTTCACACGTTCCAACATCACTTCAAACACTTGTCTGTCGAACAGCGTTCGACGAACCGTTTGACCGTGTAAGCCGCCCTTAAGATACATTTCCTTCATATGCCGAGATATAGCATGGAAAGGAGGCCGCGGTGGGTCAGTGGTAAAGCACTCAAGTCGTGAAGTGGTGAGTCTGAGAAACGAAGATTCGATCCCGCCTAGGCATCAAGTCTTAATCCCCCAGCTCCAACCTGTCAGTGTCCATCCTCATTCGAATGGGGAATAATTGTGTCATTAACATGGAAAAAGGGGCCTTAATTCCCCAGCTCCAACCTGTCAGTGTCCATCCCCATTCGAATGGGGGAATAATTGCAACATATTATCCTAGAAAAGGGGGCCTTAATTCCCCAGCTCCAACTGGTCAGTGTTCATCTCATTTCGAATGGGGAGTATTTGTGACATATTGCCCTAGAAAAAGGAGCCTTGCTAAGAGTATTCAGCTTTAATTCCCCAACTCAAACCTGTCCTTTTTGAATAGGGAATAATTGTGACACATTAAAAAAAATATAAAAAATAAGCCTTAAGAAGGACATCCAGCATTAATCCCCCGGCTTTACCCTGTCCTTGTACATATTAAGGGGGGTTTACACGGTCAAACGGTTCGTCGAACGTGGTTCGACAGACACGTGTTTGAAGTGATGTTCGAACGTGTGAATGGGGTATTTGGTTGTCGAACACACTTGTCGAACCTGTTCGACAACCAAATACCCTGTTCACACGTTCGAGCATCACTTCAAACACTTGTCTGTCGAACCGCGTTCGACGAACCGTCGAACGTGTTCGACAACCAAATGCCCCGTTCACACGTTCGAACATCACTTCAAACACTTGTCTGTCGAACCGCGTTCGACGAACCGTCGAACGTGTTGGACAACCAAATACCCCGTTCACACGTTCGAACATCACTTCAAACACTTGTCTGTCGAACCGCGTTCGACGAACCGTTTGAACGTGTAAACCCCTCTTTAAACAAAAAAAATATATGCCAAGCATAGCAATGGGGGTCTATTTATTCACGTGGATCCGAAATTTTACACTAAACACGCATATCGCCAATTTCGTGCTGCGGCCTGGCCAGTTATAGCACGAAATGACGTTAATACAGAACTCGATGTAGCTTGTCACTGGCCCTTATTTGGCACTGTATAATTGGATCAAGACGATTAGAAGAAGTTTATTCTTTTCTTTTCTTGTCTTCCGAGTAGCAAAATGATCGCTCTTCGACGAAGGAGAATGAAGAATAGAGTAAGTTGTATCTTGGCACTGGTGGCACTACCCAAACTAAACTGAATAAAATTAGAAATACGTAAATTGTATATTGGAACTGCTGAATTACATTAGAAAACCAAAACTAAACTGACTAAAATTAGAAATACGTAAATTGTATATTGGCACTGCTGAATTACATTAGAAATAAGTAAGTTGTATCTTGGCACTAGTGTCACTATCAAAACTGAACTGAATAACATTAGAAATAAGTAAGTTGTATATTGGCCTGGTGGCACTACAAAACTTAACTGAATTACATTAGAAATAAGTAAGTTGTATCTTGGCACTGATGGCATTACAAATACTTAAAGTAAGTTGCATCTTGGCACTGGTGGAACTACCAAAACTGACCTGAATAACATTTGAAATAAGTAAGTTGTATCTTGGCACTGGTGGCACTACCAAAACTGAACTGAATAACATTAGAAAAAAGTAAGTTGTATCTTGGCACTGGTGGCACTACCAAAACTGAGCTGAATAACATTAGAAATAAGTAAGTTGCATCTTGGCACTGGTGGCACTACTAAAACTTAACTGAATAACATTAGATATAAGTAAGTTACATCTTGGCACTGGTGGCACTACAAATCTGAAATGGATAACAGTAGAAAAAAACAAGTTGTATCTTGGCACTGATGGCACTACCAAAACTGGACTGCATAACATTAGAAATAAGTAAGCTGCATCTTGGCACTGGTGGCACTACCAAAACTGAACTGAATAACATTAGAAAAAAGTAAATTGTATCTTGGCACTGGTGGCACTATCAAAACTGAGCTGAATAACTTTAGAAAAAAATAAGTTGTATCTTGGCACTAGCTCCGGTTTTACGTTACGGACACCCCTTTTCTACCAAGGGCTAGGACGGTTGCCATCTTGCGAAGGACTTGTTTTGGCAGATGTAATAGCTACCCTGAGTGCATGCCCTTGCTAACCTCAGACCATGACGGGACGCGAACCCTCGACCTGACGCCTCAGAGTCGCGGACGCTACCGCTTGAGCCACGGTGACTACTTGTATCTTGGCACTGGTGGCATTACAAACACTGAACTGAAGGATTTTTTTTTATTCTTTTGCTTCCAAATAGCAAAATTATCGTTCTTCGCCGAAAAACAATAAAAAAAAGTAAGCTACATCCTACGTACATGCATATACACTAGCTACAGTCCTCCTTGTAAAAAGGATGGCCGAGTCAAAGCGCACACATTCAACAGAAGCCAAACATGCATTGATCACTCTTCTTAGTTCCTTGAGAATAAAAGGCTGCCACTACTTCCCCCCACTATTCAGCCTGGGTCATCCACAGGGTAAGTGGAGATGGGTCTTTTGCCGTGAGGCCCGAAAGCCGCAGCTGGTAGTATCTTCGCACTGATTAAGGCAAAACTATAAAATTAGGACTAATATAATTAGTAATATAGTTTTATTCCGGGTTTATGTCACGGACTCCCTTTTCTACCAAGGGCTAGGACGGTTGCCTTCTTGCGAAGGACTTGTTTTGGCATATGTAGTCGTTACCCTGAGTGCATGCCCTTGCTAACCTCAGACCGTGACGGGGCGCAAACCCTCGACCTGACGCCTCAGAGTCGCGGACGCTACCGTTTGAGACACGGTGACTACATAATTAGTAATATAGTATAACAATGAAAAATGACATAAAGATAACATAATTAAGATAATTAGGATTTTTTCACAACTTACACGTCACTATTATTTTCATTTGGGGATCGAAACAGACACGCTGGAGTTGGGGAATTAAGACTGAATGCCATTATACCCGTGAGATCGATCGGGGTTCTGCCATCTACTGAGTTGAGTATTCTAACCACTACGCTTAAGTTATGTGGGATGATTAAGATAATTAAGATAACTAAGATGATTAATATAATTAAAGTTCCGTTCCGGTTTTAAGTCACGGACTCCATTTTCTACTAAGGGCTAGGACGGTTGCCTTCTTGCGAAGGATATGTTTTGGCAGATGTAGTCGTTACCCTGAGTGCATGCCCTTGTTAACCTCAGACTGTGACGGGGCGCGAACCTTCGACCTGACGCCTCAAAGTCGTGGACGCTACCGCTTGAGCCACGGTGACTACTATCAAGATAATTAAAGTAATAAAAATAATTAAAATAAACTTATTTGTTTCTTGGTACACTCGAGAACTTAAGAAAACAAGATTGGGGGAGAATTTCTCCATTCTGAAGAACAAAAAAATTTTCGTTTTGCGCGTCACTACACATACAAATAACAATACAGAAGGATAATACATAACACTTAAAATCACATATGCATAAACATTCAAGTGTATATATAAACAAACAAACAAACATACACACACACACACATACAAATAACAATACAGAAAGAAAATACATAACACTTAAAAGCACATATACATAAACATTCACGTGCATATACAAACAAACAAGCAAACATACACATACACATACATACAAATAACAATACAGAAAGATAATACATAACACTTACAATCGCATATACAAAAACATTCACGTGCATATACAAACAAACAAGCAAACATACACATACACA
>JAXCGZ010013487.1:55000-75000 GCA_037179515.1 Halocaridina rubra | reverse complement strand
GGAGGAGGAGGAGGAGGAGGAGGAGGAGGAGGAGAAGAGAAGAAGAAGAAGAAGAAGAAGAAGAAGAAGAAGAAGAAGAAGAAGAAGAAGAAGAAGAAGAAGAAGAAGAAGAAGAAGAAGAAGAAGATTGTACAGCAACAGACATGTGTATAAGAGGAAGAAAGCCATTGACGATATCACATCAGCCTCCAAAGAGTTAAAAAAGAAAAACTCTTCCAGCATCCATGACCCAATAGAGATACTGAGATCTCATCTCAGTGAGGGCAAATGCTAGAGATAATGATGCTCATATCTTGGTTTTATTGGCAATAGAGAAAGAACAATGCTAAGGAAAGTACTATTACCACGTATGAGGTCAATACTATATTTAAAAAAAAAAATCACAGCAGAGCCGCGGGATGGCCATTTCTGTCCTACTCGAAGCTAGAAATAGTGTTTCTGAAGTGGTTGGGGTAAACCAGCTGCAGCTGTCGGGTCTCACGGTAGAAAAGCCTTGCTCACTTAGCCTGTAGGTGACCCAAGCGGGGTAGTAAGGGGTTGTTATGGCAGCCCTTAATTCCCAAGGAGCTTAGTGGGGTGATCGAGATTTGCTTGGTCTTGATGAAAATGTGTGCCTTGACTCGGCCACCCCCTTACAAAGGGGACAGCGGCCATTAACCCCATAGAGCAAATGGTGTACTAACTAAACCTTTTAAGTTGACAAGGATTATAATCATATGTTGCTTACACCTTCCACAAGAATGGGGGTGGACACACATACACTGGAGTTGGGAAATTGGAGACTGGAATCCCTACTTAACATCCAGAGGAGGGTTCGAACCAGCGTTAGTTGCCACTCGACTCGCGCAGTTTACCACTGAGCTACCACGGACCTCAGAAGCTGGTCCATTTTCGAAACTAAGCTTGGGACCTCCTGTGAGGCAGGCTGCATATCAGCCGAAGTTTTGGTACTCTGGATATGCAAACACGAATGGAAATTCGTTGCACATGTCTTATTATCCCTTCACATCTGACAAGTCACAACATTCCCCATCTCTATTTCTCTTTATGTTTTCTTCGTGCCCAGGTTGATGAGGGTAGCATTTTATTATTTTTTTTGCCTGTCCTGGTGTCACAAAAAAAAAAAAAACTTACTGGGCAGAAAGCAGTTGTTATATCAGCTGATCTACTTCAAGGTAGCAGTACCTTACTTGGAATACTGACCTCAAGACCCCCTGGCTTAGAACCGGGTGTTATATCCATTGACCACGCGAAGAATTGGTATTCTAAGATACCTTGGGAAGTTGACCTCGAAACCTCCTTGGTAGGAACAAGGTGGTATATCCACTAAGCTCATGAAATGATGGAACTGGTATTATTAATTAATTTAGGGTGCCTATATCGACACCACTTGGGTAGGATCCAGGAGGTATATTCACAGATTTAATGAAGGAATAGTATCAAAAATTACATTGGGATCTTAGCCTCCAGATCATCTGTATAGAAACCAGGTGGTATACTCATTGACCTAAGGAAGGGATGGAATTCAACAGTGCCTTGGGAAGTTGACCTCCTGACCTCCTGGATGAGAACCAGGTGGTATATCCATTGACCTAATGAAGGGATGGCATTCAAAAGTACCTTGGGAAGTTGACCTCCAGGGTAAGAACTAGTGGAATATCCACTGACTGGATGAAGGAATTGTGTTAAAATATATCTTGAGGAGCTGGAAAAATTCCTCGTAGGTGGTATTCCAGGTATTAACATCCACAGACTAATACCTCCTAGGTGGTATTCCAGGCATTACATCCACAGACTAATACCTCCTAGGTGGTATTCCAGACACTACATCCACAGACTTAATGATGGGTTGGTATTACCAGGTTAAAGTCAGCAGATGAATTTTTAACTTCCTGGGTGTCACCTAGGTGGTACAACTTTTGAAGGGCAAGGCATGGTACAATAACCCCGGTCCTCATGAACACTATTAATGATTTTTTTTTAAATCATTTTCTTATTATAAAACCCAAATAATATCTCATCTTTTGATGTTTACATTCTTCCTTTGAAGTTCTCTAGCGAAACTTTTGATGAAATGCAAAGGAACTACTTCATTCGTTGTAATCTAAAGTATCTCGTAATCTCTCAATCGAAAAAGAAGAGATGATTGAGCAAATGTTTTTTATTTTTCAAAGAAAAGAATAAGAAAAGAAATATGTGAGTGAGTTAGTTAATGAAAAATAAACCACACAAAAAAAAAGATGGAGAAAAGACTAAAGAAATATATTTGTGTTAAGGATCAAAAGAATGAAAGTCATAATTGAAACTGGTTTATGATTTCTCAAAAGAAAAAAAAATTATATATATATATATATATATATATATATATATATATATATATATATATATATATATATATATATATATATATATATATATATATATATATATATATATATATATATACACACATGATTCGGTTTTACGTCACAGACTTCCTTCTCTTAGTAAGGGCTAGGACGGCTCCTCTTTTCAAGAGACTTTGGCTTTAGCAGTGTGTGACCGTTACCCAGAATGAATGCCATTTCTAGCCTCAGACAGTGTCGGTCTCGAACCCACGACTAGACGAATTAAAGTCGATCACACTACCACCCGGCCAGGACGTGTTTAAAAAGAATGAAAAAAATAAGAAAAAAATAAAAAAAAATAATAAATACATAATAGTAAGAATATAGTCACCGTGGCTCAAGCGGTAGCGTCCGCGACTCTGAGGCGTCAGGTCGAGGGTTCGCGCCCTGTCACGGTCTGAGGTTAGCAAGGGCATGCACTCAGGATAACGATTACATCTGCCAAAACAAGTCCTTCGCAAGAAGGCAACCGTCCTAGCTCTTGGTAGAAATGGGAGTCCGTGACGTAAAACCAGAACAAGAAGTTTTTCATGAATTCAGAGACGTCCATTACTAAAGTCGGTGTGGTGTGCTTTGACTCGGCCCAACTCTTACAAAATGGAGTGCGATCATTGAATATGTGTGTATATATATATATATATATATATATATATATATATATATATATATATATATATATATATATAATATATATATATATATATATATATATATATATATATATATATATATATATATATATATATATATATATATATATATATATATGTATGTATATTGTCCGCTGCTTTATACGTCCACGATCTTCAAATGGGGCGGACAGAGACAGGTTGGAGCTGGGGAATTGAAAATGGATGTCCTTCTTAACACCCCGAGGTGGGTTCGAACACGGGTTTGTCACTTCTATAGTAGTGTTCTAACCACTGCGCTACCTCGGTCCTCAATACTTAATGCAGGATATGTACTTAACAAAAAAAAAATTAAGCCAAAGACAGTTATTAAGGAATATAAAATTGCTAAAAATAATGTAAATAATATAATAAGTTAATGCAAAGAAAAGCAAAAAAATAAATAAATAAAAACAGACGAAAGAAAAAAAATATGAGAAAAGAAGAAAGAAATAGACAAAAAAAAGAATTAATGAAGAACAACTGAAATTAAGTGTAAAAATTTTGAAAAAAAAAAAGTGAAAAAATAAATAAAAAATAAAAAATAAAATTTTGAAAAAGTGAAAAAAATGAAAAAAGTGAAAAAAAGAAAAACTAAAAAAAAAGATCAAAAGAAACAGTGAAAGAAATAAAGATTAAAAAATGAATAAGAAATCAATGAGAAGATACACAAAAAAATTTAAAAATAAAATAAAATGACCAAGAGAATGAAAGATTAAGAAAACATGTTCAGACTTGTTGCAAACTCCAACTTCCATCAATAAGAAACTAAGTCTTAATTGAATTCCTAAAGATTTCTTTTTCATTTTTTTATTATTTTTTTATTTTTCGTTAGGATATTATACTTGAAAATTATTCAAACTATAATTCTATCCTGGCTTTGAGGAATTTCTTTGAAATGAATCTCTCTCGGAAGTCTATCAAACTTCTTCTTCTTCTTCTTCTTCTTCTTCTTCTTCTTCTTCTTCTTCTTCTTCTTCTTCTTCTTATTCTTATTCTTCTTCTTCTTTTCCTTCTTCTTCTTCTTCTACTACTTCTTCCTCTTCTTTTTCTATTTATTCTTCTTCTTTTTCTCCTCCTCCTCCTCTTCCTCCTTCTTCTTCTTCTTTTTCTTCTTCTTCTTATTATTATTTTTCTTCTTTTTCTTTTTCTTCTTCTTCTTCTTGTCTTCTTATTCTTTTTCTTCTCCTCTTCTTCCTCCTCCTCCTCCTCCTCCTCCTCCTCCTCCTCCTTCTTCTTCTTCTTCTTCTTCTTCTTCTTCTTCTTCTTCTCCTTCTCCTCCTTCTTCTTCTTTCTTATCAACAGGAATTTCTAGGTTTAAACATGAAGCTTGTATCTCACATGATTCTCAGATATATGTTCGTCATTTACTCAAGGTAACGATTACATCTGCCAAAGCAATTCCTTCGCAAGAAGGCAAACGTCCTAACCCTTGGTTGAAAAGGGAGTCCGTGACGTAAAACCGGAACATTTACACGAGGTGTGTGGGACTATAAAACACAATTCCATACTTGTAAATATAGGTAAATATAAACCAAGTAGTAACCGTGGCTCAAGCGGTAGCGTCCGCGACTCTGAGGCGTCAGGTTGAGGGTTCGCGCCCCGTCACGGTCTCAGGTTAGCAAGGGCATGCACTCAGGGTAACGATTACATCTGCCAAAATAAGTCCTTTGCAAGAAGGCAACCGTCCTAGCCCTTGGTAGAAAAGGGAGTCCGTGACGTAAAACTGGAACATAGGTAAATAAGAGCCAAGTTAAATATTCTCCTCATCCAGGATTCGAACCTACGACACAGTGACAATCCATCAATGTACTCGAGGTAAAACAGACTGGACCACTGAAGACCTGAAGGAAATTTTGCTCTTATGAAAGCCCGTGCAATGAAAGGTACTGTTCTACTATTGGCTTAATATCTCTAATAATGCATAGTTCCGGTTTTACGTCACGGACTCCCTTTTCTACCAAGGGCTAGGACGGTTACCTTCTTGCGAAGGACTTGTTTTGGCATATGTAATCGTTACCCTGAGTACTTGCCCTTGCTAACCTTAGACCGTGACGGGGCGCGAACCCTCGACCTGACGCATCAGAGTCGCGGACGCTACCGCTTGAGCCACGGTGACTACATCTCTAATAATATATTAACTGAGGTAATGAGGGATATATCCACATTTGAGGGAAACGCCTTATGACAATGATGGATTGTAAAGTGTGTTGTGGATTTGAATCCTGGTTAAGGGTAAATATAATATTAATATATGTACAACTGATCTATATGCAAAAGCCATATATACCCTTTATAAAGGGAGTGGCCGAGTCAAAGAAAAAATTTACTTGACTCTTTAAAGAAAGAATGTACAAAGGAAGGGCTTCCAAGTCCCCTCGTTCTAATCCATTTAGTCGACTTGTAATTCACGCAGGGGAACACGGTGGAGGTACTGCCTCAACCCATGGGAAAGCTATCTATATACAAAAGCATCCCCCTCATGAGGGCAGTGGCTGAGTCAAAGCAAAATTTTGACTCTTTATGGAAGGAAAATACAAATGGGATTCCCAGTCACTTTACTCCACCTCATGTAGTCGACTTTTACGACACTCAGGGAACACCATTTTACAAATAATTCTGCTACTTGTTTTTATCCCCGAGTGAAGCAGGCGGAGAGCAGCCGTAAGAACCTTTTAGGAGAGCCGAACTCGGGTCCTTTTGGAGTAGGAATTTTGAGCTTTATCCAATGAATAAATAAAGGCTAAGTTTTCCATCCGTCTATGCATATACAAAAGCCTTAATCCCCTTATATGGGGTTTGGCTGAGTCAAAGCAAGTTTTTGACTCTGTGTGAAAGAAAATAAAATGGAGGGAACTCCCATTTCCCTCGCTCCGCCCTATTTATTGCACTTTTACTACGCGTAGTGCAATAGAGGGGGATATTCTTGCCCCCCTCATGGGGGACTTAAGTTGCAAAAGTCATAATTCCAAAATTATTCGCAAACTTCAGAAAAAAATTAACTGAAAATTATAATGAAATTATATCTGTATAAGCAAAGTCTTATAATTAATGTCTCTTACCAAGATTTCTTTATGTAAATATTTGAAAAATAAATATATTTTTTTTTATGAGTGTGACACCGGGACAGGCAGAAGCTACCCTCATCAAAAAAGGCCCGGGAACGAGAAAATACCAAGAGGAAGGAAAAGAAAAAGGTTAAGGACAAGGCAGAGATGAGGTAATATCACACAAAAGAAAACGACAGACAGAAGAAAACAGTCAAAGTACAGAGAACCCAGAGATATGGAGGACTAGGCCTGAGATGACGATAGATCCGCTTTTTGAAGGATGATAGGTCATAAGAATTAGGAAAGACAGAAGGAGGAAGAGAGTTCCAGAGTCTGGAGGTATAAATAACTGTAAGTTATTTTCAGAACTTTATTTTACATAAAGATATCGACTCGAACGTTCCACTGGGTAAGTGGCATATCCGAGTTTGATCCCACCGCGGGGCGTTGGGGAAGGCCTCCAGTCTTAAATTTTTGTCTCCAACCAGTCTATGTCCACTCACACTCTAGTGGGGGGTCACAGTAACACACAAAACGACTTCATTACTTTAAGTACTGCTAAAATCCTTCGCAAGAAGGCAACCGCCCTAGCCCTTGGTTGAAAGGGGAGTCCGTGACGTAAAATAGGAACCAAACTAAAATTCCCTGAGAAATGGGGGTAGGAATAGTTTCTCCGTGTGCCTCTGCGTGTTGTAAAAGTCACCTAAATGGGGAGGAGCGAGCGGACTGAGAATCCCCTCCTCAGTATTCCCTTCGCCCAGAGAGTCTAGGTATTTTTGCCGTTATTAAGTCACCCCCCTTAAAAGGGGAAATATGGCTGTTGTATGTATGTAGTGACGTTTATTGTAAAAATTATATGTATTGGAATATATGAACTGCAGCCAACCCTTGACCAAAAAAATTCATCCATTATTCATCATTCATTGATGAATTAATCATTCATCGTAAACTCTGTGTCGGAATGCGACTGTCGTTGTTAGCCCCACTCGAATGGGGGGTGGATACAGACATGTTGGAGTTGGAGGATTAAAGATTTATATTTTTCCTAACGCCCCGCGGTGAAGTGAGCCAATTCAAAAAGATCATAGCGCAGAGAGAGAGAGAGAGAGAGAGACAGAGAGAGAGAGAGAGAGAGAGAGAGAGAGAGAGAGAGAGAGAGAGAGAGAGAGAGAATACGACAATCCTGTATCTTGTGTAACTTCAAGATACAAAACTTTCGTTCCATTTCTAAAATAAATAAATAAATAAAGTATTCAACTGAATCATATCGAATTTTGAACAAGAAGGCCACAAAATACGACTATTGTACGACCACTGAATACGACCACAGAATACGACCACAGAATACGTACATAATAAGAAAACGATTCTCAGAATTGGAACGCAACTGAATTATGTCCACTTTTTGAACAAGACTACCACAGAATACAACCACAAAATACGACCAGTGAATACGACCACTGAATACGACCACAAAATACGTACATACCAAGAAAGCTATTCTCAGAATTGGAACGCAACTGAATTATGTCCACTTTTTGAACAAGACTACCACAGAATACAACCACAAAATACGACCAGTGAATACGACCACTGAATACGACCACAGAATACGTACATACCAAGAAAGCTATTCTCAGAATTGGAACGCAACTGAATTATGTCCACTTTTTGAACAAGACTACCACAGAATACAACCACAAAATACGACCAGTGAATACGACCACAGAATACGTACATACCAAGAAAGCGATTCTCAGAATTGGAACGCAGCTGAATTATGTCCACTTTTTGAACAAGCCTACCACAGAATACAACCACAAAATACGACCATTGAATACGACCACTGAATACGACTACAGAATAAGTACATACCAAAAATGCGATTCTCAGAATTGGAACGCAACTGAATTATGTCCACTTTTTGAACAAGCCTACCACAGAATAAAACCACAAAATACGACCATTGAATACGACCACTGAATACGACCACAGAATACGTACATACCAAGAAAGCGATTCTCAGAAATGGAACGCATCTTAATTATGTCGACTTTTTGAACAAGACGACAACAGAATACAACCACAAAATACGACCATTGAATACGACCACTGAATACGACTACAGAATACGTACATACCAAAAAAGCAATTCTCAGAATTGAAATGCAAATGAATTATATTGACTTTCTGAACAAGATGACCACACACTACGACCATTGAATACGACTATAGAATACGACCACTAAATACGACCACAGGTCACATACATACCAAGAGAGCAATTCTCGGAATTGAAACGAAATTGAATCGTGTTGACTTTTTGAACAAGACGACCACAGTATGCGGTTATTGAATACGACTACGGAATACGACCATTGAATACGACCACTGAATACGACTACAGAATACGTACATACCAAAAAAGCAATTCTCAGAATTAAAACGCAAATTAATTATATCGGCTTTTTGAACAAGATGACCACAGACTACGACCACTGAATACGACTATAGAATACGACCACTAAATACGACCACAGGTCGCATACATACCAAGAAAGCAATTCTCGGAATTGAAACGAAATTGAGATTGTGTTAACTTTTTGAACAAGACGACCACAGTATGCGGTTATTGAATACGACTACGGAATACGACCATTGAATACGACCACAGCATACGTACATACCAAGAAAGCAATTCTCAAAATTGAAACGCACTCTGAATAAACAATATAATCATAAAACAAGACTTGCTATTATTAAATTCAGTCAAAACTTATTACCTCGTGATATACGGGGACATTTAGTGTGTATGAAATAGGTTACCGCGCTAGCACAGTGGCTACAGCACTTTTTTTTATGAGTGTGACACCGGGACAGGTAAAAAAAAAAAAACCTGCTCTAATCAATAAAGGCTCGGGGACGAAGAAAACATTCAGACGAAGGAAAAGAAAAAGGTTGAGGACAAGGCAGAGATGAGATAACGATCCGGTTCTGGTTTTTACGCCACGGACTCCCTTTTCAACCAAGGGCTAGGACGGTTGCCTTCTTGCGAAGGACTTGTTTTGGCAGATGTAATCCTTACCCTGAGTGCATGCCCTTGCGAACCTCAGACCGTGACGGGGCGCGAACCCTCGACCTGACGCCTCAGAGTCGCGGACGCTACCGGTTGAGATGAGATAACGATATACAAATAAAAAGAACAAGCTGAAAGAATAGTCGAAGTGCTGAGGACCTAGAAATATGGCAGGATTAGGCCCTAAGATGACGATAGATACGCTTTTTGAAGGAAGAAAGGTTATAAGAATTAGGAAAGACAGAAGGAGGAAGAGAGTTCCAGAGTCTGGAGGTAGATGGGAATAAGCAGTCGCTGCACCGACCAATCCACGAGCTACAAATCTCCACACAGTACCTGTGAGACGAGGAGACAAACTCGTGATCAATCCCATACTGGAGCGTTGATAAGGGTATCCAACCTTAATTCCCCAGCTCCAAACCGTCTGTATCTACCCTCATTCGAAAGCGGATTAATAGTGAGACATGAAACAGCAAAAAAAAAATGGATCCGAAATCTCAAAAAACTATCAAAAAATAAGTCTGAAGTTGCTATGTTGTCTTTTTAAGCAAAGTTTACCTAATAATATGCAATTGAGTGGGTATGGTCCAAGTGAAAAGCTTAGCAGCCTCTGTCTCCCAGAGTTCATTATCTCTCTCTTTCTCTGCTATTTCTTCTTCCTGCAATTGGAGTGGTGGGACGGTAATAACGTCTTCATGTTCCTCTGCGTGTCATAAAAGTCAGCTAAATGGAGCAAAGTGAAGGGACTGAGTATTTCCTCCTTGTATTCTCCTCCTGCAAAAGGATCAAGGTTTTGCTTTGACTCGACAATCTCCCTTATAAAGGGATTATGGCAATTATGTATAGTGCCATCTCAGGGCCTAGTCCTCCATATCCCTGGGTCCTCTGTACTTGACTGTTTTATCTGTCTGTCGTTTCTCTTTGTGTGATATTACCTCATCTCCGCCTTGTCCTTAACCTTTTTCTTTTCCTTCGTCTTGGTGTATTCTTGTGCATTGGGCCTTTATTGATTAGGGCAGTTTTTGCCTGTCCCGGTGTCACACGCATAAAAAAAGGATGTGGCCAAGCCAAAGAACACACATTCACTACAAGTCAAAACACACCTCAATCACTCCTCTTAGCTCCTTTTGTTGGTAGTTTTTCTTATTTTTGTGTATTTACATTCAAGGCACATGCAATGTAATCTCAACAAGGAAGTGTTATAATCTTCCAGAATTAACAGGTAGAAGGTGAGGCTCTTAATGTCAAGCCTTCATGATCACAATAAAAAACTATAAAACAGACTTGGGCCCGATTTCTTAAACAGTATAAACCTAGGATACCACATTGTTAGTTAGCTAGATACACACAAATGGATTTCATAAGCGCATCTGACGCGGCTCTGTGTATGGCTAGGATCCCACGTGGGATCCTAGCCATACACAAAACCGCTTCAGATGCGTTTATGAAATCCATTTGTGTGTGTCTGGCTAACTAATGGTATGGTATCCAAGGTTTACACGGTTTAAGAAATCGGGCCTTAGATTCTGGACGGGATCCTAGCCATACACAGAACCGCGTCAGATGCGTTTATGAAATCCATTTGTGTGTCTAGCTAACTAACAATATGGTATCCTAGGTTTATACTGTTTAAGAAATCGGGCCTAGGATCCCACGTGGGATCCTAACCATACACAGAACTGTGTCAGATGCGTTTATGAAACCTATTTGTGTGTGTCTAGCTAACTAACAAAATGGTATCCTAAGTTTACACTGTTAAGAAATAGGGCATTGGTCTCTGATATAGACTTCAAATTTACTCACCAACTGAATAAATCCTCATACTGAATGGATGCCGCGACTCTGAGGCATCAGGTCGAGGGTTCGCGCCCCGTCACAGTCTGAGGTTAGCAAGGGCATGCACTCAGGGTAACGATTACATCTGCCAAAACAAGTCCTTTGCAAGAAGGCAACCGTCCTAGCCCTTGGTAGAAAAGGGAGTCCGTGACGTAAAACCGGAACAGAACTGAATGGATGCATACGTTTCCAATGCCCTTTATAGTGTATACATGTCTTAAATTAAAAGTATAAAAATAAACACACATTTTCATTTTGTTTTTCTTCTGCCTCGTGTGAAAATTAAAACCAGTTTTCATGAATTCTATTAATATACAATCATCTTCAGTGACCTTTACAGTGTATAATGTTCCGGGTTTACGTCACGGACTCCCTTTTCTACTAAGGGCTAGGACGATTGCCTTCTTGCGTAGGACATGATTTGGCAGATGCAATCGTTACCCTGAGTGCATGCACTTGCTAACCTCAGACCGTGATGGAACGCGAACCCTCGACCTTACACCTCAAAGTCGAGGACGCTACCGCTTGAGCCACGGTGACAAATTATAAATATAAATATAAACACACATTTTCAATTTGTTTTTCTTCTGCCTCGTGTGAAAATTAGAACCAGTTTTCATGAATTCTATTAATATACAATCGTCTTCAGCGACCTTTACAGAGTATAATATAGGTCATATATTATTAAATATGAAAAAAATAACAAGTTTTTGCTCCTAGCGTTTGTCATTTACGTCACGATATGTTCTCAACACATGTCAACTAGTCTTAGGCCGCTTCCATACCAAAGTGGCACGTCGCACGTGGCAGGCCAGTTGAAAACGAACATCCGGGAATATATGAAATCTTTCACACTCTCAGAGTGGCACGCAATTCGAACATGGCACATGGGATGTGTCACGCCACTTCTGTGTGAAAGCTTTCATATATTTCCGAATGTTCGTTTTCAACTGGAGTGCCACGTGGCATGCCACCTGCGACGTGCCACTTTCGTGTGAAAGCGGCCCTAGTTATTAATTTAATGTTTTTACATTTATGCCATTTGAAGCATAGTTTAAAAGGTAATAAAAGAGCGTCAGTCATCCAAAAGAGAAAAGTTCGTTTTCTAGGACATGTTCTGAAAGAGTAGCAGATGTAAACTTTATGACTGATCGTGAGAGTAAGGGGTGAGAGGTACAAAGGATGACTGGACGGCGTCAGAAATACATAAATAGGACTGGTCAGAATAGTGAGGGGAAGTGAACCTCTAGTTAGTTTGATAAAAGCGGCAGTGAAATAGAGGGAGAGACATAGGGGTAGACCGCAACAGAAACACACAGGTAGGATTGATCAGGATAGTGTGGGGAAGTGAAACGCCGGTTAGCCTGATAAGAATGGCAGTGAAAATAGAAGGAGAGACATAGAGGTAGACCGTGACAGAAACTTAAAGGTAGGATTGATCAGAACAGTGCGGGGAAGTGAAACGCCAGTTAGTTTGATAAAAATGGCAGTGAAAATAGAAGGAGAGACATAGTGGTAGACCGCGATAGAATCATAAAAGTAGGATTGATCAGAACAGTGCGGGGAAGTGAAACGCCAGTTACTTTGACTAGGGTGGCAGTTAATATAGAGGGAGAGACATAGAGGTAGACTGCGACAGAAACATAAAGGTAGGATTGATCAGAACAGTGCGGGGAAGTGAAACGCCAGTTAGTTTGACTAGAGTGGCAGTGAATATAGAGGGAGAGACATAGTGGTAGACCGCGACAGAAACATAAAGGTAGGATTAATCAGAACAGGGCGGGGAAGTGAAACGCCAGTTAGTTTGATAAGAACGGCAGTGGAAATAGAAGGAGAGACATTGAGGTAGACCGCTATAGAATCATAAAAGTAGGATTGATCAGAACAGTGTGAGGAAGTGAAACGCCAGTTAGTTTGATAAGAAAGGCAGTGAAAGTAGAAGGATAGACATAGAGGTAGACTGCGACAGAAACATAAAGGTAGGATTGATCAGAACAGTGCGGGGAAGTGAAACGCCGGTTAGCTTGATAAGAATGGCAGAGAATAAAAAGGATTAGTGATCTGTGGGAGATAAAACGCAAGTGGATAAGGGATTTTAGTGAATAATAAAAGTTCATTGCAAATGTATGTATAAAGTAAGTTATTTCACGACTTACAAACTTAAAATGTCAATTATCTAACTGTGACGGTTACAAATTCCACAGATAATATGAGGCCTTTATTATTATTATTATTATTATTATTATTATTATTATTATTATTATTATTATTATTATTATTATAATAATTATTATTTTATTATTATTATTATTATTATTATTATTAGCAGTAGTAGTAGTAGTAGTAGTATTAGTATCATTATTATCAGCATCATCATCGTCATCATCATTATTATTATTATTATTATTATTATTATTATTATTATTATTATTATTATTATTATTACAACTTTATGAATTCAAGAGTACCCTAATAAGTCCAGTGACAAAAAAAAAACATTAATCGAAAGTTAATAAAAAAAATTAAGAATATTATTTTAAACTAAACAATCTACTCCCAAATCTCTTTTCAATGGCTTTTATGTATTCAATTTCTTCTTTTTTTTATTCCTTGACAAAGTTTAATTTCTCCGTTAGAATATTCATGATATAAACTGGAATTTATAATTGGATTTTGGTCACCTCGTTGGCTTCTCTCTTTGAGCTTGAGAGAGAGAGAAAAAATAATTTTGGAATACCTTTCATCTGAAGTTTTCCTTTGCTTTAGAAACAGACTTGCAGAGGGTACGCGTAAAGGCTTGTGGTTGGAAACCTTTCAGCTAAGAAGTATTCGTCTGCTCTGGAAACAGACTTTCAGAGGGTACGCGTGAAGGCTTGTGGTTGGAAACCTTTCGATATGAAGTTTTCCTTTGCTCTAGAAACAGACTTTCAGAGGGTACGCGTGAAGGCTTGTGGTTGGAAACCTTTCATCTGAAGTTTTCCTTTGCTTTAGAAACAGACTTTCAGAGGGTACGCATCAAGGCTTGTGGTTGGAAACCTTTCGTCTGAAGTTTTCCTTTGGGCTGGAAACAGACTTTCAGAGGGTACGCATCAAGGCTTGTGGTTGGAAACCCTTCATCTGATGTTTTCCTTTGCTTTAGAAAGAGACTTTCAGAGGGTACGCGTAAAGGCTTGTGGTTGGAAACTTTTCAGCTGAAGTATTCGTTTGCTTCTGGAAACAGACTTTCAGAGGGTACGCGTGAAGGCTTGTGGTTGGAAACTTTTCAGCTGAAGTATTCGTTTGCTATAGAAACATACTTTTAGAGGGTACGCATCAAGGTTTGTGGTTGGAAACCTTCCATATGAAGTTTTCGTTTGCTTTAGAAACAGACTTTCAGGGGGTATGCGTCAAGGTTTGTGGTTGGAAACCTTTCATCTGAAGTTTTCCTTTGCTTTGGAAACAGACTTTCGGAGGCTACGTGTGAAAGCCATGTTACGAAGCAGCGGAGGTAAACCAGCTGTGGCTCTTGATCCTTACGGCAGAAGATTCTTACCCATTCCTCCTGTGGATGACCCAAGCAGGACGGTGGGGACTATGGTAACCCCTTATTTCCAAGGAGCTAAGAGGAGTGATCAAGGTATATTTGGCTTACTGGGACATTGTATATGTATGTATGTAAGAGGAGTGATCAAGGTATATTTGGCTTATTGGAACATTGTATATGTACGTATGAATGTATGTATGTAAGTATGTATGTATGTATGTATGTATGTATGTATGTATGTATGTATGTATGTATGTATGTATGTTTGTATGTAAAAGTAAAAAATTTGTTAAGTTTAGATTCCCCATACATCGTAAATTTGCGATTACGTTCTTCAAGACCGTGTAACAAACAGATGTCCAGATCTATTTGGTTGTATTCTTGTATTGAGTAGCACTGATCAAAAGAGGGCGTTTTGAGAACGGAATCTAGCAAGGTTTAGATTCTAAAAGTATCGTAAGCTATCAAAATAAAAATCTAATTTATATACCCATATATATATTATATTATACTCTTGAATAGAGTAATACTGTTCAGTGGAACGTGTATAAACCAAGTATTTATGTGGTCGAGAATAGAAAATAACTAACTTTACATTTCCAAGTATCGCACACACACACACACACACACACACACACACACACACACACATACACTCACACACAAACATGAACACACACATGTATATATAACCTGAAAGCTGCTCGTTAACTATCAAAACCCAGTTAAGGATATGAAGATGGCTTCCTTATACAATAGAAAGCGTATTGCCTAAGGCTCTGAGCTTTCAGTCCCCTAATTTTTCAAAATATCTGCATTTTGAACACTAATGATACGACACCATCTGAAAACGTATAATTTAGAACATCATTCGAAGCCAATTTCATTTGAAATAACAAATGGCTATAAATGAAGAAGAGAAGCTTGATCATTTGTCGTGATCGTTGAGAACATCCCTGATAACAAAGAATACCTCGTGATTGACTGTTTATGTTCATGCAGTCTGCATTACCTTTTATTGATGTCTGACGCCGCTTTTGAGAAAATTAAATGTATGTATATATGTATGTATGTACGTTTTATTGCATGTATGTATGTATGTATGAATGTATGTATGTATATATGTATGTGTTTGTACGTATGTATGTATGTATGTATGTATGTATGCATGTTTTATTATATGTATGTATGTATGTATGTATGTATGTATGTATGTATGTATGTATGTATGTATGTATGTATGTATGTGCATGTAAAGATCAAATAAAGCTAATGTGCTCGTGGGACAAAAATACCTCCTTACGGTCTCCTGCGAGTCATCAAAATAGGCTACATGAGGCGTAGTAAGGCGACTGGCCATCCCCTCCTTGGCAATTTCTCCCGCAGAGTTCAGGGATTGCTTTAACTCGGCCACCCTCTTATAAGGGGGATTATGACTCTTCTACATATAAGACAGCTAGATAACTAGTTTTGACACGGCTGCCCTCTTACAATGACACACCCATTAGGCAAGCATATTCGGCCGTGAGACACGACAGCCGCAGCTTGTTTAACCTCAGCGCAATGTCTTATGGTATTCCCTCCCCCATAGAACCACTCAAAGGATAACAAGCAGAGGGTAGTGGTATCCCTCTTGAGGTATTAGCCTATGTTTACAATCTGGGCAAAATCAGTGAATACGTCAGTAGATGTGTGTGGAAATATGGAGTTAAAAGTGGAACAGAGCCCTTACGAGTTCGAGTGATACCCCCAGAGAATTTAGTAGCTTCAGGCGAGTGACCATCAGCTGCGTGTGTGTGTGTGTGTGTGTGTGTGTGTGTGTGTGTGTGTGTGTGTGTGTGTGTGTGTGTACCTAACTGTGCTCACGAAAAGAGTCCAATGCTTGCAACTCTCTGTCGCTTGGTCGGCTACAGTTTTTTACTAACTTACTCCTATTTTATTTTTCCTTAATAATATGAATGCATTTAGCATTTACCGTTTCCTCACTTAGCGAATTCCAAATATTAATTAGTATATCCTTACTTCTTGATAGAAGTTTTCTTATAACGTTTCACATTATGACCCTTAATTCCAGAGCCATTCATATCAACATATCGCTCCCTATCCACTTTATCAAAACATGAGAGGAAATTAAAAATGCTACCACATACCCCCTCTTCCTTGTAGCTTCGAGTGATGGTGAGTCTAACTCCTTCAGCCTTTCCTCATAACTGAGTAGTGTGTGCGCGTGTGTGTATGTGTGTGTTCTTGTACGCTTGTGAGTGTGTGTGTAAGTGTGTAAGCGTTAGTGTATGTGTGTTTGCGTGTGTATATGTGTTCTTGTGCGCTTGTGTGTGTGTGTGTGTAAGAATCAATAAAGACAAATATACTCCTCTTACGGCACATGAATGAATGAGACTAGAGTAACGGATAAGTAATGGCGGAATGGACTGAGGTTAGTAAGGGCATACACTCAGGGTAACGTTTACATCTGCCAAAACAAGTCCTTCGCAAGAAGGCAACCGTCCTAGCCCTTAGTTGAAAAGGGAGTTCGTGACGTAAAACCGAAACCAATCAAGTCTGATGTAAAAAAAAAAAAAAGTTACAGATAACAAAGAAGTTGGGAATATGTCGGATAAAGCTATAAAAAAATATAAGATCTTTCAAGCTGAAAGGAATGAATACGGATAAATCAATAATTATGACAGACATGTGCATGAAGTATACATAAAGTACAGAGAGAGAGAGAGAGAGAGAGAGAGAGAGAGAGAGAGAGAGAGAGAGAGAGAGAGAGAGAGAGAGAGAGAGAGAGAGAGAGAGAGAGAGAGAGAGAGAGAGAGAGAGAGAGAGAGCTTGGCATACTTATATTAACAGATTATTCACTTAGTTTAATTTTGCTTTAAAAGAAAGAAAGAAAGAAAGAAAGAAAGAAAGAAAGAAAGAGAAAGAAAGAAAGAAAGAAAGAAAGAAAGAAAGAAAGAAAAAAAAAAAGAAAAAAAAAAGAAAGAGAAAGAAAGAAAGAAAGAAAAAAGAAAGAAAGAAAGAAAACTGGTTATCAATTCGTAATATATATATACATTATTTTACATAATAAAAACATTAAAAAAAATATATCTCAAAATTACCTTAAAATAGAGAAGGATATTTTATCAAAATAATGAAAAAAAAAACACACATACAGACATGTATGACCACAAACCGCATGTACAAAATATTTCTTAGGGAAATTTATATAAAATTCACGATTTACATGAAAAACAAAAACGAACAAACACACACACAAACAAACATTTATTTCCATTTTACGACGATTATTCTTTAACTAATATATAACAGAAAACCTAAGTATAGATTCCTTTTTTTTTTTTTTTTACGTCACGGACTCCCTTTTCTACCAAGGGCTAGGACGGTTGCCTTCTTGCGAAGGACTTGTTTGGCAGATGTAACCGTTACCCTGAGTGCATGCATGCCCTTGCTAACCTCAGACTGTGACGGGGCGCGAACCCTCGACCTGACGCCTCAAAGTCGCGGATGCTACCGTTTGAGCCACGGTGACTACAGAAACCCTAAGTATAGATACATACCTTAAATAAATAATCATTCAGACAAATTATTTCCAAAGAATACTTTTCAAGTAAAGGGAATCTATAGATCTATCGAAGTCTATTCTCCTTGGAATTGATAAAAACTTCTCAGAAATTCAATACATCTATAGAATTTCAAAGTAACATAATTCTACTCCATATTCCATATTCTCCTTTACAATGAACTTACCATTACTAGAAACATGTTTCCCGCATTATGTCACCATTATACCCCATTAGGGGGGGTAGACACAGACAAGTTGGAGCTAGGTTAATAAGGTTGGATGTCCTTCCAAATGCCCTGCAGTGAGCTCGAGTCACGGGTATGCATTACTTGAAATATGTTCATGTTTTAGGTATCACCATTAAACCACATTAGGGGGGTGGACACAGACAGGTTGAAGCTAGGTAAATAAGGCTGGACACCCTTCCTAACGCCCCGCAGTGGGCTCGAGCGCGGGTATGCAGTACTTGAAACATGTTTCATGTTTTATGTATCACCACTGTACCCCATTAGGGGGGTGGACACAGACAGGTTGGAGCTAGGTAAATAAGGTTGGATGTCCTTCCTAACGCCTCGCAGTGGGTTCGAGAGCTATGCAGTACTTGAAATATGTTTCCCGTATTATGTGTCACCATTATACCCCATTAGGGGGGTGGACACAGAGAGTTTGGAGCTGGTTTAATAAGGCTGGAAGTCCTCCCTAACGCCCCTCGGTGGGCTCGAGTGCGGGTATGCATTACTTGAAATATGTTCATGTTTTATGTATCACCATTAAACCCCATTATGGAAGTCAACATAGACAGGTAGGAGCTAGGTAAATAAGGCTGGATGTCCTTCCTAACCCCCCGCGGTGCGCTCGAGCGTGGGTATGCGCGGCGGCTGACCCTAAAATTACTTAAAACATGGGAATGAACTAATAACTACATTTTTCTTTCGTCTATAAAGCAATCACTTAAAAATTATTAAACTATATATGCGTAATTTTTGCTAGACTACTCCATGTTATTTATTTAAATTATACTTCCTCCGTGATCCACTGCGTGTCGTAAAAGTCTAACAAATGGGGCGGAGCGAAGGGACTGGAGATCCCCCTCCTCGGTATTTTCTTCCCTCAACGAATCAAGCTATTTGCTTTGACTCAGCCACCCCCTTATAAGGGGGAAAATGGTTTCTGTATATAGATAGATAACTGCCATTAAATCATATGAATGTCATTAGAAAAGTTCTTTACGCAATCACTTATCAAGTTTACATTGCTTTAATGCACATGAAAGGCTGATACGATATGGGATTGCTAGTGAGCTACTGCAAGCACACTTCTTCAGGGCATTGATACAGTATGAGATTATTAGTGAGCTACTGAAAGCACACATATTCAGGGCATTTTTAAAATGTTTCATTTAAACCCTTTACTGAAGAAATCTCTTTTAAAATGTGGTCAACATCATTTAAAACATAGGAAGAAAGGTCTATAGGCCCATTAACAATGGTATGGCAAATTAAACATAGGAATAAAGGTCTATAGGCCCATTAACAATGGTATGGCAAGTTAAAATAATATTTACATATAAATATTTTAAGACAGACAAGACATGGAAATATATCTTAGATATATTTTAAATATCATTTCTCCAGGACTTCTATTTGAATATGGGAGTTAAAGCGAAAAATTATAATATTATAAAGACAAAAATTAACATAATGGTCTCAGTACTTCGTATAACACAGAAGTACTAACACTACATATCTTTAAATATTTTCATTGCTTTTAAAAACCTGTATTATATCTTTTCATTACTTGTAAACAAGTGAGTCTATTATTGCCTGAGTTCTCCGCTAAAAAAAAAAAAAAATTGTACGGTATGGCTTAAAAGGAAAACAACAGAGTGCTGC
>JAXCGZ010013487.1:50000-52500 GCA_037179515.1 Halocaridina rubra | reverse complement strand
GACAATATTCACATGCTTCTCATGAAACAATCATATATATATATATATATATATATATATATATATATATATATATATATATATATATATATATATATATATATATATATATAAACTAAATCATAAAACCCTCTTTATATGGCAATATATGAACTAGAAATTCCAATTCTGCATTTTATTCATCCATCCATATACCAAAGCCATATTCCCCCTTATAAGGGGGGTGGCTGAGTCAAAGAATAATTTGGCTTTTTATGGGAAGTAAATACGGAGGAGGAGATTCCCAGTCCCCTCGCTCCCCCGCCCCATTTAGTAGACTTTTACGACACGCAGGGGAACACGGAGGAAGTATTCTGACCTCCCCTCCTTTCTAAGCTCAATAAATCTTAAAAACATTACTGACGTTACGTGAAAAAAAAACTTTCAAACACATATTTGGAGACTTGTAGCTGCTCATATAACACATATAAATAGAAAATGTTTGTTTCGGTTTTACGTCACGAACTCCCTTTTTCTACCAAGGGATAGGACGGTTGCCGTCTTGCGAAGGACTTGTTTTTGGCAGATGTAATCGTTACCCTGAGTGTATGCCCTTACTAACCTCAGTCCGTGCCGGGGCACGAACCCTCGACCTGCCGCCTCAGAGTCGCGGACGCTACCATTTTGCCACGGAGACTACTAACACACATAAATAGACAATAAGTTTTTTTTATTTATATTCCAAAATACCCATTTTGCTTAGAAGCGCTTTTGGTTTCTCTGTACCCTCAGTGCCCATACATATCAAACCAGCAAGTTGCTCCGGTAAAAAGCAAAGATTTTTTACACATTTTAACCAGCAAGCTACTGGGGTAAAAAGCAAACATTTTTACACAAAAGCAACCAGCAAGGTACTCCGGTAAAAAACAAAGATTTTTACACATTTTAACCAGCAAGTTACTCCGGTAAAAAGCAAAGTTTTTTTTTACACATTTTAACCAGAAAGTTACTCCGGTAAAAAGCAAAGATTTTTTACACATTTTAACCATCAAGAGACTCCGGTAAAAAGTAAAGATTTTTACACATTTCAACCAGTAAGTTACTCCGATAAAGAACAAAGATTTTTACACATTTCAACTAGCAAGTTACTCCGGTAAAAGCAAATTTTTTTTACACATGTTAACCAGCAAGCTACTCCTGTAAATAGCAAAGATTATTAAAAAGTTTTAACCAGCAAGCTACTCCGGTAACAAACAAAAATCTTTACTCATTTTAACCAGCAAGTTACTCCGGTAAAAAGCAAAAATCTTTACACATTTCAACCAGCAAGTTATTCCGGTAAAAAAGCAAAAATATTTACACATTTCAACCAGCAAGTTACTCCGGTAAAAAGCAAATATTTTTTTACACATTTAACCATCAAGATACTCTGGTAAAAAGCAAACATTTTTGCACAAATTCAACCAGCAAGAGACTCCTGTAAAAAAGCAAAGACTTTTACACATTTCACCTAGCAAGTTCCCCGACAAAATGCAAAAATCTTTACACATGTTAACCAGCAATATACTCCTATCAAAATGCAAAGCTTTTACATGTTAAACAGCATAATATTCCAGTAAAAAGAAAAGATTTTTACACATTTCACCTAGCAAGTTCCCCGCCAAAATGCAAAAATCTTTACACATGTTAACCAGCCATATACTCCCGTCAAAAAGTAAAGATTTTTTTACACATTTCAACCAGAAAGATACTGGGGTAAAAAAGCAAGATTTTTACATAAATATCCTCTAGATTTACATCCGTTGCTCTAAAGCTGACATAAACCTTTGGGTCTTTAGCTGGCGAAAGACCTTTGCAGGAAACGAGTGACCTTTTCTTGATGTGTCAATATTGACATAAATCCGAAGAGTCTTCCGAAATACTCTTAGTGATTTCTTGCAATGAAATGGAATTTTGATCTTTGGACGTTTGTCACGTGGATGTGTTAAAATATGTCTTTCTTTTTTAAAATATGTATCCATACCATGAAGATGAGGAATGTGCATTTCAAAGAATTCCCAGTTCCAAATTTTGTTATCAATTCCCGATAGAATTCTATATTCAACTTGAGTAAAAAATGTACCATAAATCCACCATCATCATAATCAGAATAGAACAGGAAATGGAGTGTCGATTACTTATTGGCGCCACCGTTTTGGCTCGGCCTTTTTGAAGCCATGAATGGCACCTTTACTAAGTATAAACTAGGTTAACACTAACCTAACCTCCTAGACTAACCCACATATCTTAGTGCCAAAAGGGTGAGGCAAAAACAGCTTAGCAATAAAAGTGGCGGCGCCAAAGTGGTGGCGCCAAAAGAGCGGCGCCAAATAGTCCCATGAAGTCGGTGACATCACTGAAAGGTGGGAAAATAGCATCGGAAGATTTGGGAAGAAAAGAACGAAAATAAACAGAAGAAAGAGGGAGAAATGAGAGGGGCAGACCCTCCTGTTATTGTGTATTCATACACTGGACGATAAGT
>JAXCGZ010013487.1:0-45000 GCA_037179515.1 Halocaridina rubra | reverse complement strand
CAACAAATACATAAACAAATAAATATACAAATTGACAAACATATAATATTATGCATAAAAATATCAATAAATGAATACATAAATATATAAATTATAAAGAAATTGTTAGGTTAGGTTAGGTTAGGTTAGGTGACTTACCTTATAAATATGAATAACCCTAGAGCACCCTGGGGTTACCATTCTTTACAAGATACCAATCTTCACACAAGAGAATGCACCCAAATTGGACTTACCTTAAGTATTAGCTGATGCGAAGCATGGGAAAAGAACCTTATGCTTGTAATTCCCCGTCTCCTGGCGTATCCTGGTGGTAGAGGACCTACAAGGGGTCGCGAGCATAGCAACAGTGATGAACGGTGTGGTGAATTAGTGATGCAATCACCATAGACTCTTACTTATACACTGTGTCTATTTAAACTACAATGTTAAATTATGCTCAGTATTGATAAGTCAAGATAAGTCAATGATAAGTATTTATATGCTTAGCTGCATGCTTATTTTTCGTTAAAAAATGCTTTTGCTTTGCCAAACATTGATGTAAAAACACTAAAAAAAAAATTCTGAGAATTGATAATTATTGCTACTACACATTTTAACTTTTTCAGAGTACAGTATTGATAAGTATTAATGCTTAACACTTTAACTCATTCAGAGTATTGATAAGTGCTGATGTTTAACATGTAAACTTTTTCAGAGTACTGTATTGTTAAACATGGATGTTAAGCACGTTAACTTTTCCAGAGTATTGATAAACACAGATATTAAACATTTTTTACTTTTTCAAAGTATTGATAAACATTGATGTTTAACATTTCAATATATTCAGAGTATTAATAAACATTGATGTTGAACAATTTAACCTTTTCAGAGTATTGATAAGTGCTGATATTAAACATTTTAACACATTAAGATTATTGATAAACACAGGAAAAAAGTCACAGATAAAATTTCAGATGATAAGGCTAGCTTAGGTTAGGTTAGGTTAGGTTTGACTTTTTTTGTGCCTTTTTACCTAGATTCTAAAATTGGTTATTTTTTCCAATATATTCCACTTCATGGATCACTTCAGCACATCACAATTCACAGAACCTGATTTGTAATCTGAAATTAGGACCAGTTATTCATGACTAGTCTAAAGTATCTGAAATATAAAAATGGCAAAATCATGACAATTACAAATAATATAATCATCAAAATGTGAATTCAAAATATATTTTCTACTAATTTCACTTAGGCTAAAACAATACAATACCACAATGACCAGAAGACAGTCTATACTCTTCTAGACCAAATATTAAGGATTAATTAAACAAACTATTTTGGGTTCTGTAATAGTGTAGTGGTCAGAATACTCAACTCGGGCAGATGCCAGAACTGCAATCGACCCACCGTAGGGGTGTTAGGAAGAGTATCTAGCCTTAAATTCCCAGCTCCAATCTGCTTTTAGCTCTACAAGGGGGTTCAATAGCGACATATGAAATGTAACATAAGAAAAAAAAAGACACACAAAGGGACTTTAAAAAAAAATGTGAAATGTTAATTAGTTCCTTAACATGCTAAAATAAGCTCATTTATTATTATTATTATTTTTTTTTTTTTTTGGGGGGGGGGTAATTTCCATTATCATACTACCTGGGCAAAATTCAGTGATCTTGCTTTTATACTCTGCTGTCAAAAATTTTTACATTATTATTTTAAGAAATTTGTCAATATTATAACAAAAAAAACAGCAGAATATAATAATTAATATCCTTCAAATATAAAATAAAGACAGCAGAATAATTAAACATCATATTTCCAAATTAGGAAAAAATTGTAACATATAATATCCTTCTGCTATGCATAGTATCTACTATCAGCAGCATATATTTATTGGTCTCAATTGGCAAAAAAATTATAACCTTTCCAGATAATGAAAAACTACAGTAGCAAAATCCTTCTGCTTATTATATATATATATATATATATATATATTATATATATATATATATAATATATATATATATATATATAATATATATATATATATATATATATATATATATATATTATTAGTAGTAGTATGATATAGAAAGTAGTCTCAACTAACAAACACCAAATTATGAAAATTTTCAACAGAAAAATTCTTGTATTAGTATAAAATTTGCAATAGGTAAGATACATTCATTGGTCTGAACTAGAAAACAAAAAAATAATATAAACCTGCAACAGAAATATCCTGTCACTCTGTATATGATCTGCTATTAGTAGGCTATGATTATCAATCTCAATTGGAAAAAAAAACTTTTCAAAAAATGAAAAACTACAACAAACAAATCCTTCCGCTTAGTATACTGTATATGCATCGGCTTCGATATCTCAATTGTTCTCATTGCATATTTGCATACAGATTGTCAAGCATCAGAGGCTATCCCACTGTTAACTTCCTGATCCATGAAATATATACAAAGAGTGAGATAAACTTCCAGGTATGTTTTAAATCAAGAGGAACCTTGTCTAACTAATACTTTCATTTATTTGATGTGGATTTTTGGGTTATGAGAATATCAAAGGAGATAAAAAGGCATTTAAAAGGATTTACATATGATTTTCATATTGATAATTAATAGCATTTAGTTATTAGAAATATGACAAGTTTTTATTTACTTATTATGGTTTATAATGTAATTTCATTTTTTATTTATTTTTCTGGTTTTAAATGAAGACTGCAGTAAGAGAAATATGTGATTAAGTCTGGTTTTGTTCATCAAAATAATAATAATAATAATAATAATAATAATAATAATAATAATAATAATAATAATAATAATAATAATAATAATAATAATAATAATAATAATTATCCTCTTTAATATGTCACTACCAGTCCCATTATGGGGGTGAATACAGTGTGGCTTGAAAATTAAAGTTGGATCCCCTTCCTCATAGTGAGGTGTCAATTGTCGTTAATGAGTCTGATGGCATTAGATTTATCACTATCGAGGAGTTAAGCATAAGGGGAAGAACTCCTGTAACTTGAAATCATGCCTAGAGTACTGTGCTATGCTTAAACTTTTACCTAATAATATTTAAATTTTATGTAACACTACAGTAATTGCTAAATGCATTATTTTTTATGAAAAGAAAAGTTCTGAATTATTTTCATTTTATATTTTCCAACAACATATTCTCAAAATTGCACTATTTAAAGCCACATTAGATGCGGGTGCATCACCAACTTCTCAAGGTTTGAAATAAGATGTTTTATTTATAAATGTACTTTCAACACCACGGTTGAGTGTTACTTTAGTGTGAAGTCTAATGGGACATTTATAGCTTAGCCCACAAACCAATGGAAAATACTACTATATGATATAGAATTTATTTCAGCCATGCATCTTCAAAGAATGATGGCTAGGTCACTTAGGTTAGATTAGCTTAGTTTACAATGGACTACAGATACAGATGAAGACTGTACAATAAGTGGCGACTCAATTTGCATCATATTTATAGAATGTGACATCTAATTTTAAGTCGCTATCTCATGTAGATCATCAGTAGCTAATATGAGATAGATATCACAGCCAGCGCTGGTATATTTTTACTTACACACGCCTAGTTAAAAAAAATTAAATGGCCCGATTCCAGAACAGGCAGTTGCTGTACTTTAATTCCAAATGAAGTACCTTCATTCTAAGTTTATTGCTCTGTTAGGTTAGAATAAGTTAATCCAACTTTATCTAACCTAACTTAACCCAAACAATTCAGTCATTATAAATTCCTTTATTTATCCTCAATCCCAAATTAGGCACCTACCTGTTACCTCAATCCCAGATTAAGCACCAAAAATTATACCAGGTGCCTATTATAAGCTTGATCCCATGACACGTCTTATAATATTAGGTTAGGTTTGGTTATGCTGAGTTAGTTCACACCCATGAGATGAGACGATGAATGACATTATTTTTTTAGGGATCTTGTAAAGATACATAACCCCAGAACCCCATGTAAATCTAAATAACCCCATTAATTTTAAGGCTAGGTACTTGCCAAATAAATATAAATAATCCAAGAACAACCAGGGGTAACTCTTCTTTACAAGAAATTTTCTTCTTTTTTCGGATATATATTTCAATATTTAATCAAGGCACTGAGGGTGTAACAATAAACATATACCATGGATTCATTATATTAGATAAAAACAAAATCCTAAGAGAGAGTCATGATAATTAGTTAAACTGAGAAGTCTGGAGTTGAGACCACCAATGTTGTTCCGGTTTTACGTCACGGACTCCTTTTTCTACCAAGGGCTAGGACGGTTGCCTTCTTGCGAAGGACTTGTTTTGGCAGATGTAATCGTTACCCTGAGTGCATGCCCTTGCTAACCTCAGACCGTGACGGGACTCGAACCCTCGACCTGACGCCTCCTGTATTTTTCTTCTGTTCTCTTCTTCAAATACTCTCAGAATTTGAGAGATAAATTCACAAACTCACATTTTAATTTCTTAAATTTCTACCTCAGTATTTGCAAGGGTAGTATACTTACGAATTATATATGGAAATAATTAAATACAACACTACTAAATCACACTAAAGCAGAATAAAAGCTTCGCTGTCTGTATCAAAGCCTTTAAAAACATCTAAGACCCTTAAAGTTAAAACTATTTTCAGTATTCCTAAATATACTTTTTTATTTTTTTATTTGCAACTATGTTTTAGAAGTAACTGTATTTTAGGATTATTTGGATTTACAATATATATATATATATATATATATATATATATATATATATATATATATATATATATATATATATATATATATATATATATATATATATATATATATATATATATATATATATATATATATATATATATATATATATATATATATATATATATATATATATATATATATATATATATATATATATATATATATATATATATATATATATATATATATATATATATATATATATATATAACACAGTAACATAATTTCATTATATTTTTTTTTCTAACATCTGTTTGTGTCAAAAGCATATGATTACATTTAACAGAAATAATTTAATCTGTTTATACCTCGAATATATATACCCATCGTTGGTGTAAGAACTCAATGATACAAGTTATAATAGCTATTATTACATAAAATATATTAGCTTTAATATATTACCCAGCAAGAACTCCACATGAACTTGAGGTGGATATGACAAGCATGTCGGTACTTCTTCTTTTCCTACAGTCTAATATAATTTTCATATGAGGTCGCTATTTTTAAGCAGTCTCTTCCATTGATCTCTGTCTGCAGCGTTCTCCATAGCAAGTGCACTAGAAGTGATGAATCCAGTTGTGAATAAAAGTGTTGTTTTTTCATTATAAGAGGTTTTCTTGTGGAGAAATAGACTCCAAGATATTTGATCCACATAGTGGAATAGAATCTTACTGATTAAGATTTTTAGAATTATCCACACCCACCCTATTACAGATTTGAGAGAACAGAAACCAGTAGCAGATGACAACAGCATTGATAGAATTAGATACTCATAAAGTAGTGGAACCTGTATATCCCCTTTTGTACTTATGAAATGTGCTGCACCATCATCAGTGATACTTTGTGTCATTTAATATATTCAATGTGATGAAAGTGAAGATTTCAAGATAGTGGAAACAAATCAACATTACAACTATCTGCAAAAAAAGGAGGTAAGACTGAGCTTTCGACTATAGGCCAGTTTGCAAAGTCACAGAGAAGCTACTGAGATAATACTCATGTGCTCGATCAGATTTTATTAATTACCTGTCTGTTATGTAGCCGGTCTACAGAGAAGACTGGTTTGCACTATGGACTTACTTTTGAAATCTGATAATGAGGTTAGCCTCATCTGCCAAAAATAAGACCTCTATGCAGAATGCATATTCTTATATATTCAAAAGGTGTTTGCTACAGTCCCGTATGGGAGACTTATTAAGAAGTTGCAAGTAATAGCAAGGTTCGAGGAAACTGTCTCTTGAGTGGATACAGATTATTCAGAAGGAGAGTTTAGACTGGTCAGAATTAGACATGCAGTTTCTAACTTGAGGAATGTTTGCAGTCTGATCTGATGGGCTCATATTTAGGGTCAAATCTGTCCCTAATACTTGTAACTTATATACCTGGGTATGTAGATGCTTTTTTTTTTTTTTATTTACATGTGTATGCAGATGAAGTTAATTACTGTGAAGAGAGTAATATATCAATTCATATAGTATATGGTCCGTCGTCAGGAGGAGTTTCAGATATGTAGCACCTCACATTTTTCTTAAACATGGGCCACGTTCTCAGTGACATTTCCTCACTAACTATGTTACATGACACATGCTTTGAATTGCTTAGGCGTAACCTATGAGCTGACCAAGTTTCATGCACATTCAGAAAGAAGAAGAAGTTGAATCCTACAGGTACCTCAAGAAGAAGAAGCATAACAACAATAAACAAAACATCAAATTGCTTGTGAGATGACCAGGTATCGTGTCCGGCACAAACCAGTACAAGAATGAGATGAATAATGTAAGGCTTATAACTCATACCTTCCAATTCTTCCACTGTTCTTACCTCTGGTCTATCTTAATTTTTTGTCCATGTCGATTGTAAGACATATTTGGATCTACTCAGCTCTTGAAGGCCAATATATATATATATATATATATATATATATATATATATATTATATATATATATATATATATATATATATATATATATATAATATATATATATATATATATATATATATATATATATATATATATTATAATATATATATATATATATATAATATATATAATATATATATATATATATATATATATATATATATAATATATATATATATATATATATATATATATATATATATATAAGTACAAACTGTTAGCATACGGCACTAAATAGTAAGGAAGCCCATCAGTGAAGCAAAACTTATAAAACAATGCTATATTTCGGATCCTAACTGGATCCGAAATATAGCATTGTTTTATAAGTTTTGTTTCACTGATGGGCTTCCTTACTATATATATATATATATATATATATATATATATATATATATATATATATATATATATATATATATATATATATATATATATATATATATATATATATATATTTTGGAAGAAGGGATTATTCTCTTACAATAATAAAATCTAATTTTTCTGGTAGTTTTCGTTGTGAAATAAACGACTTTGAACTCCATTTTTGGCACAAAAAACATTGATTATGTACCCCTAAGGAGGTCTAGGGGGCATAGCCCCCAGTTAGAGAAAATATAACCCAAGGGGGATCATGGGGCGATGCCCCCAGTTAAGCCAGACGTGTTCCCCTAGGATAGGTTAGGTCGCACCAAAAGTGTTTTTTTTTTTTTTTGCGCCAGAAATGGAGTTCAGATTCGTTTATTTCGCAACGAAAACTGTCAGAAAAATGTGGTATTATTATTGTAAGAGAATAATCCCCTCTTCTAAAATTTCACCATATATATATATATATATATATATATATATATATATATATATATATATATATATATATATATATATATATATATATATATATATATATATATATTACAGGCATTGATTAGTCATCAGGAAGGTGGTTGTAGCTTTGTGTTCCAGTGGACCCCTTATTGTTTCGGCACTTCAGGTATGAGCCAGCAGATCGGTTTGTTAAGAGGACATGTCTTTTCCCTCTGTTTACCCACTTGGCCTTGCAGTACATGATATATTTTCAGATCTGAGGCTTTGGGTTCTTATCATGTTTGTCTTCACAGTGACATGCTAATTGTCATCAAGTATTCTTAGGGCACTCATAAATTGGCTGGAAAAGGTGACATAGTGTGCCAAAATCGCAGGTTAGAAGTCACCATAATGTGTCTCCATCATAAATGATCGTATGCATCATTTATGCCTTTTTGCAAACTCCAACTTGTAGTTATTGTAATTGCCCAAAATAAAGCTCCTTTTCCTTCACTGACATTGTTATTTAGGAAATCGGTAATTTCTTCACCATACTTTGCAGTCTCCAGGAATTTGCGACTTCCTTATCACTGCTATTGGTTGATGGTCCATATGATTTGCATATAAAATGTCTTCTGCTGTAATGAAATTTGTTCGCTCATCAAGCAGAGCTTTAGATTTATAGGTGTTCATTGGTTTCTTGTATGTTTTTAGTGTACTCAGTAGTATTTCCTTACTAACTGTGTTACTTTCCTTTGAACAGTTTAGGCGGAACCTATAAGCTGGCTAAGCTCCCTGTCCTGCACATATCAGAAGCTGGAAGAAAATTTATTACATAAATAAGTGTGCTGATGTTTGCCATAGCTGGCTCTTCTGCAGCTCCCAGATTTTGACTGTGAATAGTGACTTTTTCCTACTGACTTGCTGTGTTTTGACACAATCTGTTTTGTCTATTATTTCTTAGGGAAATGATCCGTTTAGGAGATGAACTATCTTTAGCTAACTGAAGTAACTAATCATTGTTAATGTAACACCTCCAGTGAATGAAAAGAAAATACAATCACATGGAATTCAAGCAAGTAAAAAACATTGTTCCTTACCTGAAATTGAAATTACCTAAACTATCTATTATAAATAGTTCATGATATTTTTTTTACTATCAATTGGTGTGCAGTAATCATTTATTAAAAAAAAAAAGATTCAAATGTTTACTTACACACCCCCAGTTAAAAAACTCACAAAAGTTATTATACTAGATTAGGTCTGATTACTTTAGGTTGTCATTGACGTTCTCTAAGCTGTCTGACCAAACAGACCACTGCCGATCCCGGGCTTTACCACAGAGCAGTCAGGGAGTGTATGCTGTATTGTTTGCGTATGTAGTTGTAAGTAGTACAGTCTTTCATAATGTGTTTGACTGTATGCAGTGTTGTTCTATATCCTGAACAGGCATCATTGACAGACTTGCCCAGCCCTTTCTGGTAAATCAGAAGGACTGGATGGTGCCCACATTGTAGCCTGGTCAAGTCAACTATGTCTTCATAGGGAAGGGAGGATTTTGAAGGCTTGATGTCAGGATACCCAATTTCTTGAGTACCTCATGCATAATGGTAGACAGAGGCCCTGCATTGAAGTTGTTGGTAAAACTGTGGCATGTATTATTTTGTTACTCTTACTGTAATTCCAATCACAACTCCTGTTTTAAGATAGGCCTAAGGAAAATAAAATTCCCTTACCAAACTCACAAGGAATAGATTGAAAGTAATATTGTTACATGAAACAGGGTTTACATAATATAATGAGTTAGGAATGTGGATTTTGTCATATCATAAATCACTTTCTTCTCAGAAGTGGCTAGATGACCTCGTCAGTGATGCCTGTCCTGGATGTAACACATTATTGCATACAATCAAGCACATTATGGAAGACTGCACTATTTACAACCACATATGCTAACAATACAAGATGGACTTCCTGAGAGCTCTCTAGGAAATCTCCTTAGGGACTCATGGATGTTTGGCCAGGTAAGCAGCCTAGAGAACAACAGCAACATATTCACAGTAAGTCTTCATATTCCCTCTCTTAATATTAGCATAATGAAGACCAACTCTAACAATACTTTCAAGTATAGCCGTGCGAAACGCGATAGATCGTCACTAGCACTGCAAGAGGTGCGATAAGGGCTTTGCAGTTTTAAGATGTTTCTGAGACTTGGTTTGTCATCTCCATTGCCTGAAGAGCCTGTAAACCAGATAACCGCTTTGAATGTGCGGATGGAGTAATGAGTTCTGTCCTTTTTAGAGAGCTACTTAATTAAGGAGGGATAACACTGGAGAGAAACTCTTGACAAGATACTTGGAAACAAAGAAAAAACAATTTAAAATTACGGCCATTTAAGAATATTGCTTTAATCAATAAAAAAAAAGGGCATAATAGCAGAAAGAGGGACAGTATGGAAATTAGTTTTTGCTTCACGTTCTATGAGTATCTATTAATACCCATTATGGTGATGAACACACACAGATTGGAGCCTGGAAATGAGGGCTACATGCCTTCCCTTCCTAATGCCCTGCAGTGGGCTTGATTACGGGTCTGTCTCCTCATGAGTCAAGTATTATAACCACTATGCTACCGCACTAATAATCTCATCGAGAAATTCCATGTATTTTTATTTTTGTGTTTTGGAAGAGTTGTAAAGTTGAAATGGATCTCATAATCATTCTTTTAATAGATATTAAAAATATAGATGCACAACACACTGGGGACTGCCATAGCATAACTGATAGAGTGTTTGACTCACGAGGTGATGAACACGCATTCTAGCCTATGGCTGGGTGATAGGAAGTGCATCAAGCCTTAATTCCCCAGTCTCACTGCATCTGTTTCCACCCCCATGTAGGGATTAATAGTGACACATAGAATGTTTTATATATATATATATATATATATATATATATATATATATATATATATATATATATATATATATATATATATATATATATATATATATATATATATATGACTCTCTTTGCATTGGTCTGCAAATGCATAGGTTTTGTATATCTCCTCATAGCTTTGACAATATAGTAGATATAAAATTTATTAGAAATCACCTCTGATGGGTAACAATTACTCTGCTAAGATCAGTAAATTATTAATATGGATAATATTAGGTGCTGTGTGACAGTATGCACCTATTTGTCACAATTTATCTCCATGAATGGGGTAGACACATGTTGAAGCTGGGGGATTAATACTGGATGCCCTTCCTAACGTTTAGAGGTGGGTCTTGAACCCGCTTCAGTTGCTGTCTGACACATGTATTCTCCCACTAAGTTACCATGGCTGTCAGGTGCTGCATAACAGAAATACAGACCTTTATGTTATTTAAGAAATGTCTTCATGGTGAGTGATCGGTCTTACGTCACGTACTCCCTCTTCTAATAAGGGCTAGAATGGTGCCTTCTTGCAAAGGATTTTGGTTTTGGCAGGTGTAATCATTATGCTAACCTCGGACTGTGGCGGGCCACAAACCCTTGACCTGATACTTCACTCTTGTGGATGCTACCACTTTTCCATGATGACCACAAGAACAGTCTTCTTGATAAATTTCTAAAAATTTATAAATATCAATAAAACTGAATGATAATGGTAGAGAGTTACAGCAAACATAATACAATATGTTTGCATTTGTAATCTGCACAACATAATGTATGAAGATTCTTTACTGTTAAATAAGTCAGCTCACTTTCACATGAATAGAGGACCACTGTGGCCGAGTGGACAGTGCTAAACTCAGGAGTTGACAGCTCGCGATGGAGCCCACTGTGGGGCAGTAGGAGAGGCATCCAACTTTAATTCCCTAGCCATTTTCTTTGTGCCAACCCCCATATTGGGGGCTAATATGGAGACATAAAACGAGGATTTGCATTAACACGATTTTTTTTTTTTCGCTAGTAGTCCCTGTTTAGGGGTGGACATAGACAGACTGAAGCTTGGATATAAAGGCTGAATGCCCTTTCTGTCTCCCCACCATGGGCTTGAACACAGGTCTGTCACATCCCGAGTCGAGCATTCTACCACTGTGCTTGCACGTGAAGGAAGAATAAGGCCTCTTAGTTATTGTGTAACAATTTTAATTAATCGTAAGGAATATTTGGTATGACAAATCATTGTCTTTTTCACAGACATCCAGGTTTTTCTTAAAAAAAAAAAAAAAAAAAGCTTTACACAATTCATTGGTGGGAACAGGAGAACAAGTCTTAACCCTAGTGATACACAGTGAAATATAATTTAAAAAAAATGAGTGTATACTTAAGATAATAAATACAAGACAACAGAAACGTAATTTACTCATTGGAGGTGAAATAAACGTAAATAACTTTGAAGTTGATAGGTTACGCTATATTGTCTTGGTATCATTTAGTGTTAAACATCAAGAAAATACTGACAAATTTATGAATTACTTTATATAAGAGATTTTGTATTATATAATTACTTTCGCCTTATAGGTTTATTTGATCGTGTAAATATATACTTTAACATATTAATCATCCAGTACATGAAAAATAGGTCTCATTTCAATATCAAATCATGTCTGTATAATTTCTTTGTAGTTTGCATAATGAGGCAAATATAATTGATAATTCAGCACTGATATATAAGATTCCATTAAATCTATATATATCAGTATAAATTTTTCATATAGTATCTAACTCTGCTACACTTATAGCATTATTTCTGACCACCTACAATTTCTGAAGAAATCTTACACTTACTAACAGGATACTTAACCTCTTCCCCGACAACAACGAAATATCTCGTTTTTGCTCATCTGACATTTTTCGACAAGGAGGAAACATCTCATCTCATCAATAAGTTACCATATAATATTGCGCTTTGAAGAAGTATTCTCGTTCATTCCGACTCTCTCTGAGCCTTTATAAGGCAGAGACGAGTACTTTTGAGTTGATCATACATCCGCCAAACCAACTTACAGAATCTCAGTTTTTTGAGTAATAGGTGAGACATACCAAAATTTACTTTTCTCGCTCGTTTCTTAATTCGCTTGGAATTGTGAAGTTTTTTTTATTTGTCAGGGAAAAGAATAAAATCCAGTAATAATCTTGAAGTTCTTAGAGTGTAAGTATAGAGAATTGAAGACTACATTCAGAAGCCAAATAAAATATTAAAAAAAAAGATAAAAAAGAAAGGTTAAGAAATAAGTGAAACTCATTTTATTATCTTAAACTGTAGACCAAAAAAAAAAAATGACTAGAGGCATAATAAATACTGATGACCTCCAGTTATCGTATCTGGAAAATACATATAATAGATACTGAAGAATATAAAGCAAAAATAAAATGCATTATGAAGGCTAAAAACTAAAGGTTACATGGGAGATAGTAGTATGTATAATCTTATATTTAAGCCATTCTTAACTGAGAAGTGCATTCTAGAAAATTGGGTACAAGGAATGAGGGAGTCTTATACAGTAACATTCTTATATTCATAAAATTCTTGCAGTTTAGAGTAAGCTTAATAGAGTCCTTTATTAATTATGCAGGGTACGGCAAAATGCCCCTTTTTTTAGTTATTTCTCTATGGTTTTCCACTTCTTCATAGTGTTCTTTTTTATTGATTTCTCTTCCTTATTATTTCAGTAAAGGAGAATATCTTCAAAACAGTAACTGAAATGATAAGAGAGAAATAATCGATAAAAATAAGAACACTATAAAAAAAGGAAAACTAGAGAGGCATCTTCAAATGAGCGTTACTTTTTGCCGAGCCCTGTATAACTTTGCACTTTCAAACTGACTATAAACACTTTCATCATTCATCAACAAATCATCTGCTTCTGATCATTCTCCTGCCCAATAAGTGAATATGATGACACAACAAACAAAGGGATATTCCTCAAAGGTAAAAAATAGTATTGGTAATGAAAGGAATGCTTGAAATCGTCTTCTTGCTTAGCCTTCGACAATATATGAGCAGTATGCAAGCATCTACATTGTCCTGTTTTTAAAGTTTCTATCAATATAAGTACTACAGCAAGGCTGGTGTCGCACTACGCTCCATGATGACTGCACCAAAGAACGTGTGACACTACATCCATTGCACAGCACCACACTATGCTGCGCCGGTAACGCAACACCGCAGCGTTGCATCACACCTCATGTGAGAAGTACACACAGTATGACACCAGCCTAAGATTCTCTTCTCAAATGTAGTTGGTATTTTGTTTCTTAATAACTTCTGAGTGTAATAAATATTTCTTCTAAAGGCATTTACAAACAACCAGTGTTGTTTGATAAATGTTAAATGTCTGTTATGGAACAGATGACAAGGATCCTGAATACACAATATTTCCTATAATCTCCAGTCAGTGATGCCCCTTAAGCGCAGTTGTGGGTACCGAGTACCTGCTACACAGAGAATAGGTATTTTTGTTAATTATTCAATGTTCACATCAACAGTATATCCTGACTTGGATTTTTCGTACGTTCATTTCACAAACAAGTCATGTAATCAACTTTGTGAGAATTTGCTTGAAATTTTAATTCTTCGATGTATCACAAACAGTTAATAGACCACAAAGTCCAGCATTCCAATTCAAAGACAATCAACGGCAGTCAACACTCAAAGGACAGAGGGAAAACAAGCTGAAGAGAGTATGAATTGACTGGAGATGGCGACAGAAAGATTAAATTATGAAGATAAAGATCCAACAAAACACAACCCAATTTATCATTTCAAAATTATTTTTAAAAGTCGTTGACAGATGTCCAACGAGCTATATAATAAACATCAAAAGCCAAAGAGATAAATAATTAAACTATAAAGATAGACATCCTAAGAAACGCAACCCAATGTATCATTTCAAAACGGTTTTAAAAGTTTGTATCATTTGTCCAACGAGATACACAAAGCAAAAATTAAAGACAGAGAGATAATTGATGCACACTAATTTTTTCACCAAAAGACATAGACATATATATGAAAATGTAACAAATTCTCATAACAACCTTAAGTGTACATTCAGCTATAATGATACATAACAGAGACCCTTATTTAATACTGAGTTTCCTAATTAGGAAACCTCCTTGGATCCAAAACTACTACTGGCACTCACCTCCTGGGCGGGCCAATATAACAACAACAGAATGAGGCACTCTTCGGGAAATTACAAAGAATAAAAAATATGAGATTAAATACTGCCCAATGAATTCTAAGTAAAAAATAAATATTAATAGACTAAATGCTACTCAACGAATTATGAATAATTAAAATATATGAGACTAAATTCTGTCCAAAGGAGCACATAAACATATGACGAGAAATATTAATACTAATTACAGTCTTGTCCACTGCAACTGATCGGCACTTATTGTCTACGTGCTAATACTAACACTGTACATTACGTCAGTGTTCTTTTGTATAATGCAGTTTTCTAGACTACTGTGTAATAAATAAAAGTGCAAGTCTGCTGTTGCTTGCAAAATGCTGTACGGAACTACAAGAACCATGCAGTACCACGAGAAAAACTCAAAAAAACTTTTATAGCTCTCTGATGCCTATGCTAAATAAAGCTAATAATTTTAAGACACAGTCTCAAAATTATGCAGATTCCTAGTCATTGATTAGTGCCCCTTTTAGTGAGCATATAAACCTTATTAAATAACTAAACTTATCCTTCTGAGGAGGCAGTTTCTCAATACTTACTATATACGTACCTCCAGTTTTGAAAGCGTCTCCTATCCCGCTTCCGCCTTCACGTGAATAGTATAAATATGTCTTTTTTTTTCTTACCAGCGCCGTGCACGAGAGTTCTTGCGTCAGTTTAAAAAATCATATATAACAAGGACAATTAACAATTAGAAAAAAAATAACACTCTTGATATGAGAACAAAGGGTAGTATACATTTGTAATATTGCACGCAAATATTTGATTCACTCCTCAATGTGTCTTTCACACAAAACCTCATTTGCACTCATTCAAAACCAGCCACATTACGACGCAATGATGCACGGGTATGTCTAAGCATACGCTTCATCATCCGATATTGGTGTTTCTTCCAGTGGACACTCTTCCCCGTCCTGGAAAGAAGCATAGGGGGACATCCATAATGCGAGGGCTCTTTCATATTAGCAACATCTGTTATTACTGCAGCAAAAAATACTGTCATCAAACAATAGTATTGTACTCATGACTGGCATGTCATAGCTTCACAGCACTTTATATTAGTTCTTTTTTTTACTTTCTTCCACTTATCTGTTTCAGTGATAAGAGACTTGTATATAAGCAGAAAGAAAAAAATAAAATAAGTTTAGGCTACAGAATTTTGCCAGTAAGACCGTTAATAGGAAAAGAATAGTCTTAAACAGCGGATGAGATAAGGAGTCTGGTCACGGAAGGATGGCGTGTGCTTGCCAGGTGTATCACGTTTCATTAAGAGAGTACCCGTCCAAGTTTTGTTTCAAGGGTGCAGATAAGGGGTAGAGCATTCAAAAATAAAAAAGGCAAAACGTGAGGGTGTCTTCCCACTTCATAAGGATTTCCAAACGAAAATTGTCACTCGTGTAAATAGCTTTAGGAGGATTTCCAAACGAAAATTGCCACTCGTGTAAATAGCTTTTAGAGGATTTCCAAAAGAAAATCATCACTCGTGTAAATAGCTTTAGGAGGATTTCCAAACAAAAATCATCACTTGTGTAAATAGCTTAAGGAGGATTTCCAAACGAAAATCATCACTCGTGTAAATAGCTTTAGGGAAGATTGGTCCTATTAGTAATTCCCCAATTTTAGTGAACAGCGATTGTCACCCACAGGGTTGGAGGGACTTTGGTTTATTAAGGTGGGGTCAAAATCCACTTCTGCTGGAGGGAGAAGGGTTACTTCTTTACCTCTTTAGACAGGAAATGAAGTACGTAATGAAGCACCAGATCATAACAGTACTTGTATTCGGTCTGTATAAAGAAACAGTTTGACATTAATTTTTCTGTACATCACAGCTACAACTGGTGGCAAATGCTGGAGAAATTAAAACTAATTAAATGTAATACTAATAAAATATACATTTACAGATGAGGCGCCTAGATTTACACTGGGCTAAGTGCTAACACTACAAAATTCTGGGATAGGCATTTAAAACTTTGATATATTGATAGCCGTTCATGTTATATTTATGTTTTTTATTTTTTGCAGGCTGTTTTCAGCATGTTCTTACTTCAAACTTTAAGAGGGATGGTCTGGCTACATATTCGTGTATGTAGGTGGGCGGTGGACATTTTGGCGTGTAGCCCGGTAGAAGACGAAGCGCCTCATATTATATACAGTTTTAATTTTTATGAAATAATGCATTCTGAGAAATTGCTTTAATGAAAAATTTATAATATAATACTTTACTTTGATAATAAGGCACTAAGTTTTATACTTTTTTCCTAGAAAGTTTGAGTCACTAATCTGTACCTGCTCCAAAGGTGCTCCAAATAGAAACAAGGGAAAGGAGAAAAAACAAATATGGGTCAAAATATTGTTTAAAGATCTCAAAATATTACCATATCATTAGTGAGCTGCGGTCTGTGTCTTCTGACAGTCTTCACTGCCTGGAAGACGTCCACTTCGCCGTGCTGGATAACTTGCTCTATGCAGGCATTAGCCGCACAATACACACCTGCTCTGCTCATACCATCTCTGAATAAAATTTACCATTAGGTCTCAGCACTCACATTATTATTATGAAGAATATACATTCATGTAAATATGTAGAAAGCCCTCTATAATTATTGTGTTATTTTCTCTGTACAGTACTGTACTAAAAATATAACTGAAATGCTGAGAAGAAGAGTAACAGATTATCATAACTGTCCAAAACAATTACACTGGATTAAGCAGAATCATAATGCGCTTAATGTTTAATTACACAATACTTTCGCCTTCCACTGAAACCATTTTCACTATAATGATTATGTACTCTTTTTGTTGTGCACTCTCCGCCTCTATGACAGGAGAGTACACCGGTATCGTAAATATGGCTTCAGTGGTGTACTCTAACTGCAGGGTTCTTTTTCCATTACTAAAGTTTTTGCTGGCTATTTTACTCTAAATTTTTTTTATTATATTCACTGGGAATATAAATAAAATGCATATGTGTTCTCTAGCCCCACATCTGCACTTTATGCTGTTCAAATTATATTAAAGGTCATATTATATATATATATATATATATATATATATATATATATATATATATATATATATATATATATATATATATATATATATATATATATATATATAATTATATATATATATATATATATATATATATATATATATATATTTCAATTGATTCCCACAGTTTGGCGTACACACTAGAGGTCTATATTGATAAATATGATTATCATTATGGCAAAAAAAACTAAAGGAAAGACAAAAATTCTGGTATTGGAACAGAATTATCATGACCCCATCTGAAATGACTCACGGAACAAACTAATTAAGCCCTTGTATCACTGTTAACATTGGTAAAAGAATAATTGGCTTGGACTGTTGAATGGGTAAAGGCAGGCAAGTGCCTGGGGTACGAATCTATGTCTCCTCATGAATGTGATCTATTGTTATTATAGTTATCTTATACTTCCCTGGTGTAAGTTTGCGTTTTATGTGTCAGTATATAATCCCCTGTATGGGGTTGGAGTGACAAAGTATGGTTGGGGAACTAAGGCTGCATGCCCTTCGTAGCACCCCATGGTAAGCTTGCTCACAGGTCTTGTCAACTCCCAAGACAAGTATTTTAACTACTCTGCTACTGTGGTTCCCTATATACGCTTCCTGGTGGCTAGATAGAAAGAATTTTATTACAATATTTATTATTATTATTACTGTTATTATTATTATTAACATGTGGCAGCTGTCGCCGAGTGATAATGCTAGCAACTTTAATTTGTAAGGTTATTAGGTCAAGGCCCACCACGTTTTGAGGTTAGAAAGGGAATCCACTCAGGGTAACGATCACACCTACCAAAACCAAAGTCCTTCACAAGAAGGCACCATCCTAGCCCTTAATAGAAAAGGGAGCCTGTGACATAACACTTATCACATTATTATCTATAAACCAGATGGCTCCAGCAGGGGAAGCAGCTTTGTGACGAGAGAGAGAGAAAAGAGAAGATAGAGAAAAATAAAATTATGTGGATGTGGGGATGGACCAGCAATCCATTATCTCTTTCTTTGTGTATTTTTTCTGGTAATCTCTCCCTCACAAATTTTATCAGATGTGCAGTGTATGACTGTCCATGTACATTATTATTTAAAGTTCTTTGGGTCAATAATCTTTACCTGATCCCATTTGTTTTCTTGATACAGGTTTTTGTCACTGCTTCCTGCAGTAGTGGTGACGTTACAAAAAATTAAAAATTAGACATTCGATTCATTTTAAGTAATTCTTCTATGACCCAATATGAATACTGTACTAAAATAAAAAATAAATCCTGAAGCTGGAGGCAAGGACACCTTCATGTTTAGTACCTTTCTTACTAGCTTTATAGCCTCGCTGAGCAATATTTAAGCTAAAACTGTTCGGTTTAAGTTTTAATAAACTATCTGAGAAGCTTACTGTGCTAATCTGCCTACATAGTTTATAAATAAACATAACCAAACAGTTTTAGCTTAGATACTGAACAGTGAAGCTATGAAGCCAGTGAGAAGAGTACAGTACTAAATATAAAAGTAAGTCTTTACGGCATGCTGACCTCTGGTGAATGATCATGCTTTGACTCGGCCACCCTCCTTACAAGAGGGGATTACGGCCACTGTATAGGTATGTACCTAAGAGGCAGCACAGTAACTTACGGGCTAACCACAACTACGGGTCCGTAACCAGTTCGTTGCCTCCACCTCTCAACCATGTTCATGAGCTCCACCAGGGCGTTAGTTGATGTTGGGACCTTATGTCCCTGAGGCCAACACATGAGTTGGAAAAGCTGGCAGTTTTTAGGCTCAGCTTTGATCCCGGCCATCAACTCGGTCAAGGAGACAATCTGCAGGGAGTATTGAAGAGTTAAATAAATTCAGGCAAAATAATGCATATCAGTTTGTACTCTAGATCTCTTTATCTATATGCTATCCCAGTATAAACGAAAATATGATATATAATTAGAAGGATATTTAAAGTTCAAGATGGAGTTCACTACCAGTACAAATATCACGTTCTATAATTCTTCAATTAATAACTTAGGTCACTAGAGGAATGAATAAACCTCAAGTCATGTTAAAAATGTTTCCAAAGAGCTAAAAGGGGAAGAGGGCAAGAATACCTCCCCGGTTTTCCCCTGTGTGTCGTAAATGTTGACTAAATAGAATAAAGCGAGGGGATTGTGAATCCCCAACTTTGCATTTCCTACCTCAAAGAGTCATGTTTTTGCTCTGACTCAGCCACCTCCTTATAAGGAGATTATGAATGTTGCATATAAAATGAAAAGATATAAAAAAAATTACAAATATAACATAGGAACCCATTATTTCACAATACAGTATATCTTTTAATCTTTAATTATATTTCACCCAAATTTACAAATTCAGCTCAACATAGTTTAATCTCACAGAGAAGTGCCATGCAGGAATACCAGAATGGGCCTGTGCTGTTATGACAATGTTAATATGAATATGCATCAACCTCAATGCCATAATAAGTATTTCTTTGATATTCTAAATGATACATTATATAATGATACATTATCTCTATAAAGTATGAGAACTTCACAGAGCAGAGATGAGAGAGTGCAAGAAGTAGGAATGGGTTGGTGAAAGATTGTGTATAGGTGACATGAGCCAAAACGATTTCTCGCAGCTGCTAGCACAGTAAACTGGGGCAAGACTAGGAGTGGCAGTATCTTCAATGTAAGCCCACCCATCGGAGCTGCAACTCAAAAGGGGCGCAGCAAAATAGGCCAAGCTGCCAAAACCAACCCCTGCTTCTCACATGGTAGGGGAAAATCTAGTCATCCATGTGATTACGTCAACTCTTAACACCATATACAGTAAAACAACTTCTCTACACTAAGAAATTATGGTATGGTGATAATTTCTCATACACTACTGCTTGCCAAAGACATTGAAAGCAGCCATGGAAACATGTTATGGAAGACTGCATCACACACAACCACATACTCCACCAACACAACATAAACTTGCCAAGACCTCTGTGGGCATGCGCAGGACAGGCAGTAGTCTTCCTTAGGGAATCAGGGTTGTTCAGCCATCAGCCACCCCACTTACTTGGGGGATTGCAACCACTGTATTTTCTTTTGTAGTGTGACAATAGGACGGGCAAAGAAAATTGCCTTCATCGATCCCAAGCAAAAGAAGACATTTCTTATAAAATAGCAGTTTAAGGATAAGGTAGAAGTAAGAGAATGATAAACATTAAAAAGGCAGCACGAAAGAATAGAGCAATGAAGACCTAGAAATATTTATTTTTAAAGAAGAAAGGTCATAAGACTTGGGAAAGAAAAAAGGACGAAAGTTCCAGTTTAAATGTAAATGGAAAGAAGCAGCCACTGCACCCTTTATAGGGGTGGACACAGACAGGGACGTGCTGGGGAATTAATAAATGGATCACCTATCTAATGCCCTCTAGTGGTATTGGTCGTGGGTTTGTCACCATTAGTCATGAACAGAAGTAAGCGAGTTTACATAATGAATCTATGAGTGAAAATTTCTCGTAAAGTTGATCTGAATATTGTAAAAGACTACAGGATGGGAAATTTGCAACTAGTAATCTTTGTATTATGAAAGGAAAACATAGAAGATATTGTAAGATAAAGAACTAAACTAGATGAGGGATTCAATTATGCAGTGCGAGGAAAGCCTGTCTGAATAGGAAGAGCTGGAGAGCATGATGTTGTGGTAAAGTTCGTAACTCGAAGAGGAGAGTAACCCTAGAGTACTTTAGGATTATTCATATTTACAAAGCAAGTCACCTCACGCCGCCTCACCTAACAATTTATGGGGTTATTTTAGCTTTACATGGGGTTTTGTGAGGTTACTTATATTTACAAAACCTGAAGTTTCCTTGAGTTATGGGACATCAATGCTAAAGAGTTTATTGGCTGTATCATTAGCTTAAAATTATTGGGTTTTTCTTTTGCTAGTTTTGGATTTTCAGGTGTGCCACTAAAATTAAATGTTTTAGTAAGATACAATGAACAGTACTGTGGGTGCATAAATTTGTGTTTCTATTATGAGGATAAGTGTGATGAGCGGGGGAGAAAGTGATGAGAAAAGAGCACTGGATAAGGAAGCACAGGGAAGAAGATGGAAGGGAAGACCCAAGACAAGGTGGAAAGATATCAGAGGATAAGAGAGAGATGGGCCTGGATACCAACATGAGAGGTGATAGAGGCAGGTGGAAGTAACTCAAAAACAGCAACTTTGTATAAAGATTGGCTAATAAAGTTGATGAAGAAGAATTATGATAATAAGCAACAACTTGTTGAAATTAAACTATTTCTGCTCTGGTGAATACTGTAGCAGATTCTTTGCTGACATGGTCATTCAAAACTAATATATAAAATTTAGCATCTGAAATTTTCTTAATTACAAAACTTGACTTACCACAACAGTAACCACTATAAAATATGCTATAATAATACAATAAAGACGAGTGTAGGAATAAAATAGTTGATTTATTTATATGCTTTGATTTTACATTAATTACTGATGAAGAAATACATTATTTGATATATATATTAACCACTGCATTATTTGTTTGAATTGTATATTATATTCCAGAATTCCCCTAGGGTTGGACAAGACTACCTCCTCCATTTTACCCTGTGTATCGTAAAAGTCAACTAATGAGGTGGAGCGTGGGTACTGTGAATCCCCTCTCTGTACATTATTTCCATAATGGGTCAAGTTTTTGCTCTGACTCAGCCACCCCCCTTATAAGGGGGATTATGGCCTTTGAATATAGATACAATGATAGATTAATACAGAAATATAACTAATCTCTAATCTCTTAAGTGCTAAAAATTAATACAAGCACACTCGCTTTTCTCTCCTTGAGAATACTTGCAGACTTGAGAACAAGCAAGCAAAGATATCATTTTTATTTGATCCCTGTCAGTAGAGGCCGTTTGTCACCACTTTCCTGGGATTTGACTTTTATATGTAACAAGAATTAAAAAAAAGTTTAAATCTTTTGATAATTGTTAAACATCGATAGTCTATTTTTTTATTTTTTCAAATGCCTCATTAAAATCATATTGTTTTAATATACTTCGTTGCTCAGCAGCCGTGAAAGTTTTCCTTTTAAGCTGATGAATGTGAACATTGCCAAAGGCCAGTGTCTGTCCTCCCTGAGTAATTATCAGAGAAGTACCACAGGGAATAAAGATGAAAGTAATACTGTATCACAGAAGTTTCTCTTTAATATTCTGATTTTTTTATCTTATATTCTTACTCTAGTTGCGTCAGTCAATGCCTCGAAAGCAATGCCAAATACGCATCAGCGCACAGAAAATATATACAGTATTAAAAGAGGGGTATTTCAGAGCTGCTGGCCCTGCTCAACAGAAAAAAAAATGCAAAAAAAATAACAATAATAAACCAAGAACTGAAAGTGGAATGCCACCATTGACAGGTTAAAAAGAGAGAGAGAAAGACAATATTTACCACAACGCAAGCACCACAAGACCACCGGTTACACTTACATTCTTGCCTGTCACCTCGTCCACAAGGTTCGCTAGACGACATCGGTACGGCGAGATATCCTGACAACATACAGTAATCAAAAACACAACACAAAAAATTGACTATTTCATGCGACGCGCAAATAGAGAAAAACGAAAGTAATTAAAAGAAGTAAAATAAGAAAAATAAAGCATTAGTAAACTAGGGGGATAAAAATACCTGTTTGGTGGCACTTGTTTAAAGTAGAGAGTCGACTGGCACTAATGAATAAGGTCAATAAGACCCTATTATCCAGTACTTTATCACATAATAATGTTCTTCATTTTATTACACATGACACGTTGTGACATTGGAAAAAATTATATATACTTTCTTCATTGCATAATTTCAAAACTAGGGCTGTAATTCATATTACATGAATGCAGTACAACAAAAATTTGAAGAGTAGTATGCTTCACTAATTAAATTAATGAGGAATAAGAATAAAACTATACAATACCTTGCTATGCTATATAAAAGCTACGGTATATTTTCTTACAATTATCCTGCTTTTCTAATCTAACACTAGAGATCTCGACATTTCTCTATCATATTTGATCATAATGTTATATATATATATTCTTTCTACAAATTACAATATACGCCTGGCCACCATCAATCGACTCTCTACTAAGAAGGACTTGATAAAAACTAAAGGGTTCTTAGTAACACCATTTCATTACCAAAAGTCTTTTAACGCCTGGATGAATATATCAGATGTGAAGAGCATATATATATATTCGATATACTTACACCAAGTCCATTATACCCATTTAAGGATCTCTAAGAATACTCGCTTCTTAAGTACATAAAACTTTGGATATATGCACTTTTTAGTGCATTATTTACGAGTTTACTTAATTCCTGCATTGAATTATTCCCAGAATGTGTTCCAAGATATCTGACAAAAGTAATATACACAAAGAGAAATATTTTACTTACTAGCAAAAAAATGGACGCCATATCACACACTACTGAATACAGTATATATATATATATATATATACTATATATATATATATATATATATATATATATATATATATATATATATATATATATATATATATATATATATATATATATATATATATATATATATATATACACAGTCTCCAACTTACAGTGGGGTTTGGCTCGGACGAAACTGTCGTAACTCTGGCTCCTCGTACGTTGGACCATTACATCATTGGTAAAATGGTAGATAGGAACCATAGTGTAGTAAACAAAAACAGTATATACTTCTTGTCATATTAATAGTTACAAAATCATCACACGTAGCAATAGCAAATGTGCCTCCATCTAGTGCTAGATCAAGACTGAGGAGCTTACAAGTCACCACCAGTAGATGTTGGAATGTGGCATTTTTCAAATTAATCATATAATATACCTCTGAAATATTAAATATATACCATATATAATCGATAAGAAATATGAACATTCACAAAGGAAGCAGCAATAGAAGCAATAATTGTAGTATAATAAACAAATGGATAGTTTCCCCATACTGTAATTCAATTCAAAAGTGCCAATTACTGAAGCAAGTTTCCATGGGCATGACAAATGTGGAGAGGACCAAGACTGAGAACGTTACAGGGATAGCGCAGGTAGGGCGGTTTGGGGACATGGTGAGAGAGGGAGGAGTGAGAAGGTTTGGACATGTGATCAGTAGGGAAGACGGGTATGTTAGTAGAAGGATGCTGATGATGGAACTGCCAGACAGGAAGGGGAGAGCTAGTCCAAAGAGGTTTAATGATGTGGTAAGGAGAGACATGAGAGTGTGGGTCTGATGGAGGAGGACGCAGGAGAGAGGGAGATATGGAGACAAATGATTCACTGTCTTCATGAGCAGATAGATCTAGCAAAAGTATAATACCTCTTTGAAACCACAACTGTGAACATTATAAAATACATCTCACTAATATCCTACCAATTGAAACTGAAACACTACAAAAATAAAATGACAACTGGCCACTGGATATATCCCAGAAAATAAAAGAGATAAACTTACCTTATGCACTTTGGAACCACTAATCCAGCATTTTCTGTGTCTTTTCATTCATACGCTACTTCAGCTAGTTAAAGATTACTTATCAAAAGAAAAAAAGTTATACATGGATGACTGTCTCATTTTCGTCTTGATTTTGTAAGACCGACTAAAGTTGAAGTAGAACTGAATTAATCAGATAATATCCACTCACACTTGAATTTACAAAAGTGTTTCGAGATTAATATGGTTCAGATACCATAGTTTAATTAATTTATTGCAGTGTGACTTATTCCCAAATGTTTATTGCCATTCTTAATCACTAAGCCACATTCTGCAGAGAAGGAATTTTGACCTATAGTATGTGTAACAAGGAATCCCCTTTCAAATAGCGGTGGACACAGACATTCTGGAACTGGGGATAAAGGCTGGATGCTCCTCCTACCGCCCTGCAGTGGGATCGAACCCTTAGTTGCTTCCCAGTTATGCAATAAACAAAATTTTGAGTAATTATATGCTTCATTCTCCAACATGATATGCCTCAAAATAACTGAATAAGTTGCAATCCAATTCAGCAATCTGATACACTAAAGACTGCAAAATAATTACCTTCAGTGACGTGAATAACTGATACTGCAATTCCTAATACTACTGCACAGTACTGAGGAAATTAAAGAAAATTAGAGCCACAACAGAGGTAATAGAAATCTCAAAGAAGGTGCAAGAAAGTAGGCTGCAATATCATGGACATGTGATGAAAAGAGATGATGAAAACGTGGACAAGTGGTTATGGGGATGGAAGTAGAAGGTAGGAGAAAAGAAGAAGGCCAAAGCGTAGATGGATGGATTGTGCGAATGAGGATTTAAGGGAGAAAGGGCTGAGAGTAGATCAAACATAACACCGGGGACTATTAAGGAGCCCAGAGAAGATCAAATATAACACCAAGGACTATGGAGGAGCCAAAAGAAGATCAAACGTACCACCAAGGACTATGGAGCAGCCTATTCAGGAACCCTGACTCCACAGAGACGTGGGAATAGTTATCGTGAATGAAGAAGAAACTGAGTTAATAATATATTGTATACTTTCACTACAATATTCGAAACTCACCAATGACTCATTCCTAACACCTTTGAATAGGATACTATTAATTATTACTAAAAGATAGAAAAAGAGAATGTAAAAATGGCATATATGCTATCAGATAGGTACTGTTATATCTCTGAACTATAATGTAATAATAAAAGAAGACTAAGCGATCTATGTATGTGTTATAACTAATAGAACATAATTAATATATATATCCTCTTCACAATTGATTTGGGTGACACCATTATAGATATTTCCTAGTGTGAATGGTAACACACTCTCACTCTGGAAAGCCACTTGACTACCATGCAAAGTTACTTCAAATCGACCCAAAATATGCACTACAGTGTTAAGATGATAAAAAAACATTAGTCAGTCAAACAAACAAAGTGCAACTCATTGTCATTATATATTAAAATTATATTCCTAAGAAGCTATTCTTACACAAAAAGCACTATTTTTCATCTTTTAAGTTAAACACAAGTTTACATTTAATGTTTAAGAAACTCTAAAAGTTACTTCTTGAACTGGAGTATTATTATATTAATATCAAATTTATTCATGTCACTTACATCAGGTCGTTAAGATAAATTCGTATTATGCTGTAGTAGCAAAACTACATCAAATAATATCTATTGTATAACAAACAATATATATATATATATATATATATATATATATATATATATATATATATATATATATATATATATATATATATATATATATATATATATATATATCCCTCATCTTGCACTATTAATTAGTTCCGCAACTTCCCATGTTAAGTACAAATTCATCCATAGTCAAATCCTATAAAGTAAATATGCTAAGCATATACTCTATTCCCTACCTTCTGCATAATTTGAATTATGTCCAGATTACTGCACTCTGCTTAGACTATGCTAAATTCAATTTTAATTTATGTAAACATTACTATGCTTCCTATACTGTACTTTTTGTGGCAAAAACTTAATTGTTTTTTCATATTATCCAACCTTGTATAGTCAAACCTGCACTATTGAAAACTGTGTAAGATGAGGGATTTTATATATATATATATATATATATATATATATATATATATATATATATATATATATATATATATATATATATATATATATATATATATATATATATATATATATATATATATATATATATATATATATATATATATATATATATATATATATATATATATATATATATATATATATATATATATATATATATATATATATTCAAAGTTATCAGTACAGTTCACGAACATTCACATTTGCTAAACTACTAACACAAGTTGAAAAAAAAGAACAGAATGTAAATACATTAGCACAAAAAAGCATATCAAACCCAGCCAGTGAATGGTCGCTTAGTGTACTAATATGTTACCTTCTTGCTAATCTTGAACATCCACGAACGAATATTTTGATAATGCTGATGACTGAGGTGATCAATTGTAAACACCGGCCCGTACTTCATGGATTTTGCCCTGTCAGGCCAGAATGGTGGATAGTTCTGCAGAAAGGGTGAAGCACGTGTTAATTCCAGATTTACTTTAACGATTAACGATGTTTTTCTCCTATGCTTATCTCTGTGTGTTAAAATGTCTATATAAATTACACATCAAATTTTCTTTAACTGTTCAAGGCCTAAATATAAAAATTTGCTAAAGTATTTATGAATAAATTCCATATTCCACTGATTACCTTACTCTCAATGACGTATTCACCAGGTTATGCAACATTTTAAAAAATATGTACACATTTTATAATTTATTTTTGTGTGACACAAGGATGGGCAAAGAAAAATGCCCTCATCAGATTCAGGCACCAAAAAAAAAAAAAATGCTTAGAAAGAAAGCAAAGCAAAGTACAAATGGGGAGTGTTGTAACTTGTCAGATGTGAATGGATAATAAATGAGTAATATCTACAAAACAACTCATGTTGATGCAGACTTCAGTATCCATAATTCCTATTACCATATATCTCTATAGAATACAATGAATAACCATAAATCAACATTCAGTTGGGTAAAATATATAATAGTGTAAAGCAATGGTTTACAAACATATCGCCACAAACGAAAATTGGGTAGCAAGGCTGCTCCTAAGGAGTGCAAAATAATTTGAAAATAATAATAATATTAATAATAATAACAATAGTAATAACAAATGCTTCATTACAGAACAGAAAAAAAATATGGTGATAGTTTTTATTTATCTTGCTATAGAAGACATTGTTATTTAAGCAAGGTGCCATATGCCATCTAGCTGGGTGGCCACAACTGTAAAAATAACAGAAAAATGGCAAAGGAAGGGTTCAACATACCTTTCCCATCAACACTTCAGCCAGTTGTTGTGTGACAGAAAAAAATGCTGAAAATGGGAGAGCTTGAAGCCCTCTTGTCTAGAGTTAGGTCATACAAGGGGGTCAAGTATGGATGTATTTGAACTTTCTTTCTTTTTTTGAGGGAGGGCTGCGGTACCTAAGTGACAGAACAAGCGAGTTGGGAGGCAACTAACACGGGTTCAACCCCACCGTGGGTTGTTAGGAAGAGCAGGCAGTCTTAATTTCCCAGCTCCAACCTGTGTCCACCCCCAATCGAATTGGGACTAATTGTGACACAAAACAAGTGCTTCCTTATCCAGTATGTCACAATTAGTCGATGACATCGGCTGGCCAGAAACACAAGGAGAGAATTCAATCCCCCCCACCAATACTAAATAGTAAAAATAAGTACTGTATTGTAATAATAGTAATAATAATAAGAAGAAAAGCTTAAATTATCTTTTATTCCAGAAGTAAAAAATAATTAAAACTTTAAAAAGATATATAATTCAAGTTGAGTTTGTGTGGATGTCCAATATGTATCTCTTGGGCTTACTCTACATATAGAATTAGAAAACCATAAAAACATTGTAAAAATATAACCCCATTATATATATATATTGGTCCTATTTTCATATGCAGAAGTTGAAAATAATAAAAAAAGTAAAAATTTACATGATTCAAATGATCATTCCATACCTGACCTGCAATTTACTTTTTCTGATTTGAAAAATATATTCAAGTTTGCTAAAATCAGCTCAGGTAAAAATGAGTTTCCAAATTCTTGACCTGCAACTCATGGTGTAATTTTCAGAGACCGGAATATGTATTGTGTATATGACGAATAAACAAAGTTTATTTCATAATGTATTTATAACAAACAAATGTTTTGTCAGCAGTGTTTATAATCAAACCTGGCATTATAAATATAAAATTTCTGATCATAACCAGAATACAGAAATGCTAATTTAAGATAGCAATAATGTACGTAACAATGTATAAGAAAAAAGAGCACTCTGCTTCTAGTAAATCAGAGTTGGAAACAGTTCATACCCAGAAGTATATGCAGCTCAAATAGACTGAATACTTTCTTCTGGAAAATGTGTGTTTTGACTCAGCCACCCCCTTCCAAGAGGGATTGTAGCCATTGTATAAATGTCCCTCGTCTTACAATGTAAATCAGTTCCACCAACTCCCGTGTAAGTAAAAAATGCCAGTAGTCAAAACCCCTATATATATGTGCTATACTCAAACACTGGCAAATACAATTTAAATTTATGTTTTAAAACAGATAATAATGAACAGTATTTTTTTATGGAATAATTTTTTTAAACTATATTTTTAATGTATTTTCCAACCTTGCATAGTCAATACTGCACAATTTTAAACAGTGTAAGATGAGGGACAATTGTATATGTGTATATAATAAACTGCATGACACATTATTATAGAGTAACGTGACACCTGTGACTTTCAACCAAAGTTCTCAAGATAAATTAAAACTAACAAATTTTGTAAACCAAGAGAATGACACAGGTTCAGTATATGGGTAATACAATGATCAGAAAACAGACAGGAAAACAGAAGAACCGCATTATTTCAAATATGGTAGAAATTATCAATATCACACTAGGGAGGGCTAATCTAGTGTAAAAGGGATATGAATTAATTATATGTAAAGCATTTATCCGTCTTTGGAAAATATGCTGTTATCCAAACCCTATCAAACTCAAAACTAAACTTAAAAGATGAGGTTATAGTAAAATATATAAAAATCAAAGAAAATTATTTACAAATGAAGCTCGTGAATAGTATTATTACTCTTTCTCTCAAAATGGATGTCACGATATCCAAAAATATTTTAGTAGCAAGAAAATCTGCCATCCATAAAGCAAATTAGAGGGTTTGAACTCTCAACACTTTCCGCCAACTCAGAATAATAATGTAACTTAAGTTAAAAAGAGTAAAATAGACACATTCTTCGATGATGATTTTTTCTTCACTTTTCCTTTGATAATGAGTAAAAAATAATATAAAAATCCAGTACAATACTGCAAATGTTTCTTGCGGAAAAATAGGCTTAAACACAGCAACCAAGAAAACTGAAGAAAATTGAAAAATTAAACTGACTCATCACTCCCAAATCAGACTTGGTATAAAAAACATTGGTACTGGAAAATGCTTTCTGGAATTAATGGACTGGAACAGGGTGTGGTATTTGTTCCATCTTTGTTGCAGGAGACCTTGAGGAAAATACTTATGTCCATGCTAAGAAAATTACACTGACAAGTACTGAAGACAATAAACATTTCTCTTGAAAAAACAACATGTCATTTTACTGCAATCTGTTTATTTAAACTGATCTGCACAGATAGTCTTACTTTCCTCAGGTAATCCACTGGACTTTAATCATTATCTGTTCTACATTGTTTTATCAAGGAAATAAGAAAAAAAGGATAATATGCAATGCATGGGGGGCAGAGTGCTTTATCAATCCTTTCCATACCGAAGAGTTGGCAGGGTTACATAGAACCACAACAGCACTACAATCGTAGTCAAAAACCAGGGACCACAGATCGCCTAAGGTGTGGGTCGTTGGCCACTCAGTCACAATATACTCTCGAGGGTGTGTGTAGCCCTGAAATAAAATAGCACCATATTCGTTTGGAGAGAGGAGATCCTGCAATATGACCAAAGACGGAGAGAAAAAAAATTGGGATGTCATCGCCTGGGACGAGAAGCTGTGAAGTTGTGCATTGTTCAATATATGACAGATTCAGACTATATGTAACCAGCTTTGGCATCAAAGAGACAGACTATGTTAATTAACATATATGAAAAATAAGGTACACAATATAAGAAACAAATGTATTTTGCAAAATCAAGAGTACTGTTCAGTGCTAAACTGGTTGAACACAGTCTGGGCATGTCAAAATGTCATAAGATTATGGAATTAAAATGAATTTTTATTACTGTACTGTTTTTTTTTTTTTGCAATACCATAGAAGAGATCACATTTCTGCAACTAAACACTTCAATTTATGTAAAATATTAAATTACGAATACATGTGCATAGTACTAATGACAGTATGACTGTAACATTACTATATGCATACTGACTCTTGAACAGCTCTTCTATTGTATAATTTCTTGTGTTACTAGACACAATTGACCTATTCATGAGAGAATATTCAAGCTCTTTTTGAAGAAAAGAACAATTATGTCTATAACACAGTGATGCATATTTAATACAAGGTTATCTGAGGTTATAAGGCCAAAGCATTTTACTTTGCCTAATCTTTCGTAAGCATATTCAATGAATTAGGTTTATACTTAATGAAGTTATTTTATTCTCAGAAAAAGATGCTAGCATTCGAAAGATTCATAAAGTAAAAGCTTTTGAAATATGTTTTTGTTGTTATATGCCCTTAAATGGTCCATCGGGTATCTTACCGAGGCCTCTGTGAGTTGTGGGTTGTAGAGGACGACCACGGAGGTCACGTCGTGATCATAAACGAGGGACCAGAAGTCCGAGACCGTAGACCTCAGAGGCCATTCAGTTACAATATATTCTCGAGGTCGCAAGTAACCCTTTCAGGGATGACACAAAATGAGCCAGAAAAAAAGAAAAAAGGGGAAAACTGGATTGGGTCTCAAAAATTCTAATGGCAATGAGAATTAAGGTTGGAGAATATAGACATGCATTCATCAGCTGTTTTCAAGTACCTCCTGGACATGAAAGTAAGTGATTCTAATTGATTTAATACTTCAAACAACACATTACATAATAAAAAAAACGTTGCTAATTATTAAGAAAAGAAGGTACTTCAAAACATAAGCTATACAAGGTTCGTTACATTTCAGCGCAGCCGTTTTGGCACGAGACCAATTTTGGCAATGACCCACTTGGTGATGCACGTTCTGGCACGAAGAAGCTTTTTATAGCTAGAAAACCTGACCTAACCTAAACTATCTTCAAAACACAAATGGCACCAATATGCCAAGCCAAAACGTCAGTGCCAAAACAGCATTGCCCAATCGTCCCATTCCGAGCTATTCTTGATTTGAAACATATGGTTATTCAGTACACATTAATGTCTGCACTCTACTTGGCAAACTATGTATGTTACTACCATAGGAATTAAATAGCCCATGTCCAGTAATTACACTACTTACTTCAGTTATTTTCTGAAATATCTAAATTATACTTTTTTAAGGTTTTTATTCTATTAAGGCAATTTACGAGTGCATGCATTAAGTGCAGAGATAGAGTAATTGGGCAGGAAATTTGAACCTAATGTTTGATAAAAGTTACTCACTGATAAAGTAATTAGGAATTTTGAAGCCATTGTCTGGTAGTTGGTTACTCATAGATAAGGTAATTAGGTAGGAATTTTGAAACCAAATTCGTAATAGGTATTTCATAGTTAAGGTAATTAGGCAGGAAATTAGATATCAATGTTTGGTAACATGTTACTCTGAGGAAACCACTTCAAGTACTATAAAACACAAACCATACAGGATGATAGTATTACCTGTATTTCATATCTTATCATTACTAGGATACTGAAAGCAACTTTAAAATTTTATATATATATATATATATATATATATATATATATATATATATATATATATATATATATATATATATATATATATATATATATATATATATATATATATATATATGAATCATATTTTACCCCTGACTGGGGACTCGAACCTAAGACACATAATTACTGTGCTAAGGTGCTATCAACTACAGCACTGAAGGTCTGAAGGTTCTTAGGTTTGGGTAAAATATGATTCATGTTTTCACATATGTTAATGTATTTATTTGATATATATATATATATATATATATATATATATATATATATATATATATATATATATATATATATATATATATATATATATATATATATATATATATATATATATATATATATATATATATATATATATATATATAATTACCAACTAAAACTTTACCTTTCTGGTATATTTAAAGGACAAACTTTTCTGCTTAGGTACATTTATAATCACAGTAATTTATGAATCAATTTCACCAAAAGCACGTGAATATTGTAATTACGATTATTTTGACAGCGAAAGGACCATAGGATATTTATCTACCTTTGAAGATGAGTGGATAAATATTCTCATAAGCATTAAGGTACTCTGTTGTTTACTATGTTCCCTTTGTAGTCAAAATGATCAGAAAACAATTTAATAGTGTTTGGGTCACTATTATTAAATTTTCATAAGCTTGCAATCAGTATGTAAATAGTGATGATCAAATTAGTACATAACAATATATTTGAGAATATAATTAATCTTAATATTAAAAAAAGTTTAAAACAAAATCAAAGAATGGAGGGGGAGAACAGTTTGTTAAATAAATTAACTCTGAACACGGTTATCCTTAAATGTGTATTGTACTGTACTTATATGAAATGTAATGAAAGAGAAGCAGTAGGCATAATAAATAAGAGCCAGGCATCTGAAGCATAGAATTTGTTAATAATAATAGAATGAACAGCATGATTGAAAAACATATCTTTGGAAAATAAGTCTAAGACCGGACACAGAGAATGAATTTTCAAGTTGTAACGATGAGAATTAATCAGTGGATACAAGAGACATTTTGTAAATGAAATTGGATATACTAAAGTTGAAATAAAAATTTAAACAAAATGAAAATTTAAAATATACTAAAATGGGGGAAACTTGAATACAAAAATATGCTGTAAATTTTTAATTTAATGTGAAATTTAAATTTTATGAAATTGCAAATATATCGGAAATACATTCTGTTTCTCATCTCTAATTATATATATATATATATATATATATATATATATATATATATATATATATATATATATATATATATATATATATATATATATATATATATATATATATATATATATATATATATATATATATATATATATATATATATATATATATATATATATAATGATACTGAGTTCCTTGTGATTTAAAAACAAAAGTCTTAAGAGAGTTGCAAGCTTTGAAAAAAAAATTTAATTTATATCGGAGTGAAATTAATTTGAGTGACATTAGCCAAGCTAAACCGGTGCATGATTGATATATAACAAATGTAACGTGAACCCAATAGGCAAAGATGTATCAATTCTTTGGTAAATTCTAGCCAATCACGCTGTCTGCAAGTAAAAAAAAATAAAAACCAAAGTACGGTACTTACATCAACAAATACAGCGTTTATATAGTCTGTGTTGCTGTTACCCTGGAATGATGTGATATAGGGACGAAAGTTATCAGCTGAAATGAAAAAAAAATACACATAACATATATATATATATATATATATATATATATATATATATATATATATATATATATATATATATATATATATATATATATATATATATATATATATATATATATATATATATATATATATATATATATATATATATATATATATATATATACACTGCATAATAAAGGAGAACAAGACAAATTTTAAGCACTGCTGGTTAATATACATCAGTTTCCATATATACCAGGGCACCGTCATAGCGGACCTGTATTCGAGCTCACAGCTGAATGATAGGAAGGGGATCCAGCCTTTCTTCCTTAACTTAAATTTCTTTGTGTCCATCCCAAATGGGGACTAATAGTGACATATGAAACAAAAAATAAATCAAAATATACTATAAATAATGCGGTCTATTTTTTTGAGAAAATTATATATGTGCTTATTTGAGAGTAATTTTGAATGATGTAGTATCAATATCACTGATCTGTAACACTATTTATTTAACAACAATAGCTATCCTCCTTATAAGGGGGTGGCTAGGTCAAAGCAAAAAAACTCGACTCTTTGTGGAAGAAAACTACAATGGAAGAGATCCCAGTCCCCTCACTCCACCCACTAAAGTTGACTTTTATGACAAGCAGGGGCACACGGAGGTGGTATTGTTGCCCTAATTCAGGGGATTCTGTGAATGAATTTCTGTATTACTGGGTGTTCCTTCCACTTGACAGGTTTCGCCAAGACCTAATGTAACTGGTAAATGTCTAATTATTGGCAATTACCTAATTGTGCTTATAGGGAAGAGCCCTATGCTAATAACTTCCTATCTTTATACTCAATGATACTTATCATATATATCATTACAACTATGAATAAAGTTAGCATTAACCACTTCTTTACTTAGCAACTTCCAATCATCAAATATTCTCACTAAAAAAGTACTTCCTTACATCATGCAACAATGAAATGCCTACTTTACTCGCTTTGATGAAGCTAATTTTAGAAATGGCTTTGTACGCTCAACAAGTTGAGTATTCATAATCTTAAAAATGTGCCAAACTAAACCTATTCCCTTTGAGCTGAAAGAAAGCTTGAAATAAACGAGACAGAAATCTAAAAATTTTCACAGTATTATAAAGATAACCATAAGATAACTATTTTAGTGATATAAATGCCATATGGGAATCACTGTAATGCAGTGGTTAGAGCACTCAAATAAGGACGTGACAACCCCCATGAGCCTACTGCAGGGCGTTAGGAAGGACCTCCAGCCTTAAATCCTCACATTCAACCTGTCTGTGTGCGTCACCATAATGGGGTTTTTGGGACCACAGTAGCATGGTCAAAGAATTCGATTTACGGGGTGACAGACCCACAACTGAGCCCACAGCAGGATGCTAGGAAGGGCATCCAGCCCCAATTCACTAGTTCCAACGTGTCTGTCGCTATCCTAATAATTGAGATTAATAGTGACACATACAACAACAACAAATGTGTCTAAAGCTTTGAAGCCAGCATACAGTATCTGAAAGTAAATCGTTACGTGCAAAGTAGCTGAGCGAGACTTACGCGGCACACAGAGAACATTCCGATTCTTAACCCTATTATCGGCACGGTGACCACCCGCACAGTCTCCGATGGTGAATCTAGGAGTCATCTTGCAGATTTTCTGTTATACAAAAGAAGAAAATGTATTTTAGAATAGACATGGAATAGTTCATGGCCTCAAAGCAATATTACTTATATTCAAACGCAACATATGTATAAGAATAGAGTTCAATAATATTATATTTATTAGAAAGGATAAAGACTGGAAAAGCATTTCTGCAATTTTTTTAAATATATTGAAAAGTGCACATGTCCCAGAATTAAAGCAAAAGAAGTAACACCAAATATTAATCAGTTTATAACTATAGACATAAAGTTACACATTGATGAAATTACCCACTTAAATACAATGTTATTATACTTAACTTTATCCAATTTCTGTTTAGTGTCTTGGAAGAAAAACAATCATAGAATATATTCTTACATCAGTAAGTGAACGAATATTTTGTGCTCACTGATGGAGCAAATAAAAATAGTAAAAGAATTAATATGGAAAGTAATAGGATGAATTAATAAGCAATTATTTTAAAGATTGTCTATAATAAATACATTACCTTATGCAAATACATGAAGCTAAGTAATAAAATCCTATTTTATGTATTAATAATAGATTCCATAGGCATTCTTATATATGTGTGCTGTATATACAGATCTATTAACAAGTCAACAAGTCTACTATAAAATGAATAACATATTTTTATTAAATATATAAGAGTACATTTTCATTCATAATGAATATTTACTTAACATATCCAATGCATCCTTGACACACTTTTAGAACAATTCAATTATATTTTCATTTACAGACGCTCCCCTACTTACAAACAACCGACTTACGAACATCCACAGATACGAACAAAGTTCATCACTGCAAAGACCTTCCCATTATTTTACCCATGCATGATGTATTACTGAACTGTATAATTGGATTATTGATGCTGTATGAAACTTCATTAACACAGGACTGTATACTTTATATTTTATGTTGGAGTTAACTGGATTTAGGTCAAATACTGTACAGTACTGCATTTGTATGTCCTGGACAATACTTTTTTGAGCTAAACACAACTTACAAACAATCCGACTTATGAACGGACTTCTGGAACCTAACTCATTCGTAAGTAAGGGAGTGTCTGTACACTGTATGTGCATTAGAAGCATTACATACACAACTGAAGGTGAGAGACGGGGTAGCTCAGTGGTAGAATATGCTAGTCGGGGAGTGACTAAAGTGGGTTCCATCCCATTGCAGGTGTCAGGAAGGGCATCCAGCCTTAATCTCCCAACTCCAACATGTCAGTGTCCACCCCAATTTGAATGGGGACTAATTGTGACACATAAAAGGGTGCAAGATATACATAGCTGAAGAATAAATAATTAATATTCATTGATTGTAGCACCTAGATCACACGTGTTATTATTACTGTGTGAAAATTCTACAACATAAGTTGTATTTCTAAATGAATACATAACTTTTCCATTACTGTCTAGACTTTAACAACAAATGAAGAACAAAAGTAACCAACAAAATATTTTTCAAGGGTTCTCCCTTTTAAGGCTTTATCAAGTATAAACATACACATATATACATACATACACATTGGCTATAATCCTCCTTGTAAGAGGGGTGGCCGAGTCAAAGCACACACATTTACCAAAAGCTCATATATCTCGATTACTCCTCTTAGCTATTTGTGGATAAAGGGCGGCCACAATACCCTCTCACCAATCAGCTTGGGTCAACCAAAGGGTAGGAATAATCATAAAGAATATGAAACTTATACTAAAAGGCATAACACAGCTTAAAGTAGCTGGTGAACACTGCCAAGTTGAACAGAAATAGAGAAAAAATAACCCTGTAAATAAGTCGTTGTAAGATATTTTACTAAAAACTTATCAAAGATCGCTTGGTATGGTAAGCAGAGGGTTCAAATGCTAAGATATGTCACTAACTATTTGTTAGGGGTCACTAGGCATTGTAAGCAAAGAAGCTCTGGTAGTAAGGAATGCTACTAAAAACTAGTCAAAGCTCACTGGGGATGGTAAGTAAAGAAGCTCTAGTGGTAAGGAATGCTATTAAGAACTAGTCAAAGCGCACTAGGCATGATAAGTAAAGAAGCTCTGATGGTAAAGAATGCTACTAACAACTAGTCAAAGCTCACTAGGCTTGGTTAGTAGAGGGGCTCTAGTGCTAAGATATGCTACTTAAACTTGTCAAAGCTCACTAGATATAGTAAGTAGAGGAGCTCTGGAGGTAAGGAATGTTACTAACAACTTGTCAAAGCTCACTAGGCAAGGTAAGTAAAGAGGTTCTAGAGCTAAGAAATGTTTTTAACATATTAGTAAAAGCTGAATAGGTATAGTAAGTAGAGGGGCTCTAGTACTAGGAAATGTTACTAACAACTTATAAAAGCTCACAAGGCATGGTAAGTAGACGGGCTCTGGTACTAAAAAAAGGTCACTAACAACTTGTCAAAGTTCAATAGACTTGGTAACAAGAGGGGCTCCAGTACGAAGAAATGTTACTAACAACTTGTCAAAGATCACTAGGAATGGTAACTAGAGGGGCTCTAGTGCTAAGAAATGCTAATAACAACTTACCAAAGCTCACTAGGCTTGGCAACTAGAGGGATCTAGTGCAAAGAAATGTTACTAAGAACTAGTCAAAGCTCTCTAGGAAACTAAAAAAAAAAAGTGCACAGAGTGGCAGGGGAGAATCTGACCTTCCACGATGGTACAAACGTATATAACAATTTCTAAGTTATGTGGATCCTAAAGAGCAGATAAATACCTAAAAAGGAAATCACTAAACACCAGGGGCCAACCCAAAGAGAGACAGCCCAAGCATCATATGGACCACTACAAAATTGTGAGTGCTGAAAAAACCTAGACAACACATGGGAAAACCTAGACAGAAGGTATCACCAAGAAACGGATGGACAATTTTAAAACAAGATAAGAATCGTTTGAGGATGCAAAAACTAACGCAAAGAAATATTATTTGGAACATTGGTAAATTTCATATGCTGGTAAAATAATTTAGAATAAAAAAATAGATATTTTAGCATGGTAAATAATAGACCTATCAAAGAATAATAATCGTGGTAAATTTAAATATTGATATAAAAATTAGTATATTCCTGAAGGACCAGTCACCAAACCACATTATCTATTTGCTACAATCCATTTTGCTTGCTTGAAAAAGAAATAATACACTGGACTTAGTTAACGGTGATAGCATAGGCGAGTAATACATATTTCAAGACAAGTTAATATATACTTACAATATGATCTATAGAAAGTAGGTAGACAATATAGATATTGAGTTACAAATTCCATTACGAAATATGATTCTATTCCCTCATCTACCAATTTGTCAACAGTGTACTTGTGTTTAATTTGACTTTAAATACACAGTTTTGGCTACAAATTAACCTTTTACCAATTTGTCAACTGTGTACTTGTGCTTAACTTAACTTTAAACACTTAGTTTTGGTTACAAATAAAGTAAGTTTGAAAAAAAGTTACTAAATTACCAATTTGTTAATGTGTACTTGTGTTTAATCAAACCTACAAATAAACTAAGTTTGAAGAAATTTACTCAATTACCAATTTGTCAATGTGTACTTATGTTTAATCAGACCATAAACATATTGTTGGCTACAAATAAACTAAGTTTGAAAAAAGTTACTAAATTATCAATTTGTAATGTGTACTTGTGTTTAATCAGACCATAAACACATAGTTTTGGCTGCAAATAAATTAAGTTTGAAAAAAGTTACTAATTCACTAATTTGTTAACTGTATACTTGTGTTTAATCATATCATAAACACATAGTTTTGCCCAGAAATAAACTACGTAGGAAAATAAGTCAGTCAATTACCAATAATTCTTTAAGTGTGTAATATAGCATGTTTAATCAGACTATAAACACAAAGTTTTGGCTACAAATAAACAAAGAAGAAAAGTACCACGTTTTCCGCTATACTCAATTTATCAAGTATGTACTATAGCAAGTTTAATCAGAATATAAACACAAAGAGTTGGCTAAAAATAAACAAAGACAGAAAAACGCCATTTTTTCGTCAATAATCAATTTATGAACAGTGTACTTGTGTTTAATCAGACTATAAACATCACATTTTCCTCAATTGCCAATTTCTCAGCTGTGTACTTACACTACAAGCTCAAAGTTTTAGGCTACAATAAGACTGGTATAGAAAAGCCTCAACTTACTTCAAATTCAACTTGATATTCATTTTTGTTGCCCGAGACCTTCATAGATTTATGCTTGAGACGTTGAGACAGCTCACTAACAGGGAAGAAGGAGTACCCACACAAGAGAAACTCCTCTAACACGTCGTATACAAACCGGTATTGATCCTGAAATGAACCAAAACAAGATTAATAGAATACAATTCTCTACTCTGCATAAGATAATTACAGGTCTTTCATGACTTGTCACTCTCTAAATTGCAATTAAGAATTGACCCTTATCAGGAACTGAGTGCATATTGGCACTGGGGTCTAATATACCCTTATCTGAGGCACTCGGTCCATATTGGCATTGGGGTCTAATATACCCTTATCTGAGGCACTCGGTCCATATTGGCACTGGGGTCTAATGTTCCCTTATCTGTGCCATTGGGTACGTATGGGTACTGAAGCTTTAGGGTTTATACAAAGTAAATGTTGTGTGGAAAAAAAAAATAAATAAATAATATATATATATATATATATATATATATATATATATATATATATATATATATATATATATATATATATATATATATATATATATATATATATATATATATATATATATATATATATATATATATATATATATATATATATATATATATATATTACAAATGAAACTTACTACTGTTTCAATGAGACCCGATCTTGCTGCCCTCATTTTCTTGACATATCCATAGATGTCAAATTTTCCGTCTTCTTCATGTAGCTCCAGATTACTGTCTACTGCCAAATAAACTCCAGTTCTAGCACCCCCATCTCTGCAAAGAATTATATCATTAAAAACTGTTTTTTTCGGTTTTACGTCTCGGACTCCCTTTTTCTAGTAAGGGCTAGGACAGTGCCTCCTTTTGAAGGATTTTGTTTTTGGTATTGTGTAACTGTTAACCCAAGTGAATGCCCTTTCTAACCTCAGACAGTGGTGGGTCTCGGACAGACGACCTGATGAATCAGCCGTTGCTGGGTCACGCTACCACCCAGCAACAGCGCCCATTGATTACTTATAAATACGCGATGAAAAATTTATACATGAACAGCAGGCTGCTACCTTTACTTGACTACAATGACCTAGAGTGACCTACGATGACCTTTCATCATAAAATTTAAACGGTTAAAGTTACCCTCATACAGTCAGTTAAATATTTAGATCAAGGCATTATCAGCAGAAATTCAGCTACTGAAACAATAAAGTCACTGTATTTTGCTGTAATATATAGCAAACCAGCAATGAGTGATTGGTTTGACATCATGGACTCCCTTTTCTACTTAGGGCTAGGACGGTGCCCTCTTGCAAAGGACTTTGGTTTTAGGAGGTGTGATCGTTGTCCTAAGTGCATGCCCTTCATACGCTACTGCTGCTAAGTCGTGCTTTAACTTCGCCTGGAAAATTCACTACTAAACTCTGTTGGGTAAATATCTTGAAATGAGGAAAATCTGAATCAAAAAACTTAAGTACCAATTTATTCAAAATCTGTGAAATGCACTCCAATAATAATGTTATATTAATAATATTACAATGGTAAACTACCCATATGCTGCAGGTGACTGATGTTAACTTCCTCCACACACCAAATATCATTATTAGTTGCTAAATATATCACTGTTCCCCCGAGGGAGGAGTAGCAAGAATAATTCCACCTTGTTCCCCAGTATGTCGTAAAAGTCGACTAAATGAGATTGTGCGAGGGGACTGGGAATCATCTCCTCTGTATTATCGTCCCAAAAAGAGTCAAGGTAGTTTGCTTTGACTCAGCCACTCCCCTTATAAAGGGGAACATAGTTCCTATAAACAATAGCAAAAAATATAGTTGACAACTGCTCCTGGTAGCCAGTGACATATTTAAAGCTGATCAAAGCTGATCTTATAAGAGTAATTATGTGAATAATGATGCTTAAAGAATGATATAGGCAATTCCTCTTGTGAGGGGGTGGCCAAGTCGAAGCACACACATTCACCAGAACCAAACATTCCTCGATCACTCTTTATATCTCCTTGGAGATAAAGGGCTGTCAAAATTCCCTCCCCATTATCCTATTTGGGTTACCCACAGAGTAAGTAGGCAAGGGTCTCCCACCATGAGGGTCGATGACCACAGGATATAAAGTAGAATGTTTATATCATAAATACAGATTTCTTTTACTAGAACTAATGTACTGGTCAGAACCAAAGGGACAAGATATTTAAATAGAAATAAAATAAAAAAGTGCCACCTACCCACAATGCACTATGGTAGGGCCATCAGCTGGAGTAATGTTGGATGCCATCCATATCCTAATCCTTCTCCGGAATTCCAAAAGCGCATTAATGAACGGATGAGTGTGGGAAGGCCATTCAGTGTAATGAAACTGGACGATATCACGGATCTCGTTCTGTAAGATACATAAGACATATCAAATACCAAATAGGTTAGGTTATGTTAATACCAAACCTAACCTAAATTAACCTAACCAAAATGTACCTAACTTAAGAACTTATGGGGTAATACTTACCTGATCCTATTTTCCATTTTATTACGTCTTATGTCAATAGTAATCCCCATTATGGTTGTGAACACAGGTTGGAGGTGGTGAATTAGAGATGGATGCCTTTCCTAACGCCCTACAGTGAGCTCGATCATGGGTGTTGCATCTCACCAGTCGTATATTCTAACCATTAGGTACCTCGGCTCCCAATGAATAACAATTATATTGTATCTTTTTTTAATACATATTGCTCTTTCCCCTTAAACTCATAAGGCTGGCTCTTCATATATGCAACACACTTAGAAATAAAAACTATAGAATACTTCAATATATTTAAAAGCAATCACAGTAATGCATGTTTTAATCTTTCAGTAAAATCTTTAATACTTCAAAAATACTATGTTCTTTTGAGTTAATCTGGTTCCTGCTTAACAAGAAAAAATAGATGAAAAAAAAAATTAAAACAGGAAACCTTCTACTTACTGATCCTTCAAGCGAGAGTCTGAGGGTTCTGATCTGAAAATTGGCCAGCTGTTCTTCCCTTACCAATTGGACATGGATACCTTCGTACTTATCTGTGCAGCCAACATTAGCTGGCCAATATTGGTAACACATGACCTGCAAAATTAAACTAATAGTTAAAATTTAGCAAACACATGAACTTCTACCTCAACTTGTGATTTTACTGGGAACACATGACCTGCAAAAATAAACTAATAGTTAAAGTTTAGCAAAAAGATGAACTTATACCTCGTCTCGTGATTTTACTAGGAACACATGACCTGCAAAATCAACTAATAGTTAAGATTTAGCAAAAAGATGAATTTATACCTCATCTCGTGATTTTACTGTGAACACATGACCTGCAAAATTAAACTAATAGTTTAAATTAAGCAAAAAAATGAATTTATACCTCATCTCGTGATTTTGCTGGGAACACATGACCTGCAAAATTAAACTAATAGTTAAGGTTTAGCAAAAACATGAACTTATACCTCAACTTTAAATTTTACTGGGAACACGTGACCTGCAAAATTAAACTAATAGTTAAAATTTAGCATAAACATGAACTTCTACCTCAACTTGTGATTTTACTGGGAACACATGACCTGCAAAATTATAATAATAGTTAAGGTTTAGGAAAAACATGAACTACCTCAACTTTTGATTTTACTGGGAACACATGACCTGCAAAATTATACTAATAGTTAAGGTTTAGCAAAAACATGAACTTATACCTCATCTTTGATCTTACAGGGAAAACATGACCTGCAAAATTAAACTAATAGTTAAGATTTAGCAAAAACATGAACTTATATCTCATCTGGTGATTTTACTGGGAACACATGACCTGCAAAATTAAACAAATAGTTAAGTTTTAGGAAAAACATGAATTAACTCATGACCAAATTTATGATTTTATTGGTGAAACATCACTTGCAAAATTAAACAAACTTAATTTATGATTTTACTGGTAAAATAAGACCTGTAAAATCAAACTAATAGTGAATATTTAGCAAAATCAGTAACTGATTAACTCAACTCATGATAATACTGGTAAAACATCACACGCAAAATGAAACTAGATGCTAAGGCTTAGCAAAAATCATGACTTGATTAAAAAATTCTATTTATTAGAATTATTAAAACCAGGTTGATTTATTTGACATCATCACAAATACATACTTTTGAGCATCGGTTATTTGATAGG